>JANHFL010006113.1:21214-31729 GCA_032468155.1 Oxyrhabdium leporinum
CTTTCTCTTTATGGATTTAAGGCTCTCTGGAAAGAAGGTCCAGTCCTGGGATATACAGAAGGTCAACTGAACATAGGAAAAAGGGGCCGTTCTGTGGGTTTCACGCTGCTAATTCCTCCACCCCACCATCTGCATTTGCAAGTCTTCAGCTCCTCCTGCCAACAAAGGGGTTTTTATTATTTCTGGGCCCTCCTTTGGTGGTCTCTGTCCTTCCTTCCCTTCTCTGCTCAAGTGAGAGCGGCTGAGTTTGGGTCAATCCCCCCTTTCAGTCAAGAGCCCATCAGGCACAGCCGGAGGGCAGACAGGGAGTTCACTACAGGCAGTCCTGAAGTTGGACCGTTTCGGAGTCACGATGGACCCCACCCATAAAAGGTACTTTATGACAGCGATCCATAATGGGCAGATGACCATAAGTTGAGGATCAGCTGTATGTATTTATTTTTATTCATTATCCAATTTAGAAACTGCCTATATCCAGAGAATGAATGATTTGTTTTGTTGGGAAGACATCCATTTCATTCTATGGCCGCCTCTAGGTGGGGGCTCACAACAAAAATAAAACCAAAAAACCCTGGTAGGTGAAACGCACGCACGCACGCACACACACACCACAATCCATCTCAGCCTTACCCTGTCCCAGAAACGGGAGAACAGCCCTTTTCAGCTTTGCAGAAGTGTGGGGGGACTGCAGGGTCCCCCAAAAGATGGTCTTCCCCAGGGCAGGGCCTGCTACAGAAAAGTCACAGTTCCTGGGTCCCGCTAGACGGCAAATCAATAACGGTCAAGATCAGGGTTAATGGTCAGTTTTATAATGGTTTGTCTGTCTCCCTTCCTCCAGCTGCTTCTGGCAAAAGTGGGCAAGGGCCCTGCCAGCCACACTCGCCTCAAACGAGTTCTAATCTTGAACGTGGATTTGAATTCTTACATTTCTCCTCCTTGAACGGGGGATAATTTTCATAAAGATTCATTCTCCTCAAACATGCATCTGTGTCACATGGACACCGGTACATGCATGTGTACGTCAATCTCCGTGTTTCTCAACCGTGACAGCTTTAAGATGTGTGGATTTCTGCTCCCAGGATCCCCCAGTCGGCATGAATTCTGGGAGCTGAAGTCCACTCATCTGAAAAAATGACCATTCCCAATCAATAACCGGGACACCCAGTAAGGCCCAGCGGTTAAGGCCCTGCGTTAGAAACCCTGAGACCGTGATGAGTTCCAGTCCCGTCTTAGCCATGAAAGCCACCTTGGGCCAGCCACTCTCTGAGCCTAGCCCGCCTCACAGGGTTGTTCTGAGGAAAATAGGAGGAGGAAGATGTGTGGGATATTTATTTGTAAAAATAATAAAGGCGGATATAAATAAATAAAAATAAAATCATTTCCATTTTGCACTGGCTTGCTTCCCTGTTGTGTTGCCTCTCTGGGAACAAGCATGAGAGCTGGGCTGCTCCCCCAAACTCTCTTCTTTCCCGCGCTGAGGTTCTGCTGATAGGGAGATGACCCACCCAAGAATGTGAGACTGCGGAAAACCCACTCTCGCTCCGAGACCCCCACCCAATTTAAATTCTCATGATGGAGGGTCACATAACCTCTGCGCCTTATTTGCAAAGAAAGATCCTCTTTCTTCGGGATTCGTCTGAAAGGCGAACAATGAAACCCTGTTTTTATGCTATAGTGTTTGCTTCTGTTTGAAAAAGCCGGGTAAAATTTTTAAAATTCAATATTTTTCTTTTCGGCCAGGAGGGGCAGTGATGTGGCAGCCCCTTTTTGGTGGGTGTTTTACAAAGTGCCGAAGAAGTTTTGAGGCTGGTCTTGTCAAGCAGGTACTAGAACAAGCTGGTGTCCAAAAGGCTGCCTTTCATAATTGTAAATACGTTTTGAAACGCCTGCCTGGGATTTTTATCTCCTTGCAACCTCCAAAAACTTTTAAGAAAGAGCAGCCCTTTTCACACCTGCTCTTCCCCATCTGATCTCTCTCATCTTCCTTTGAGTTTTTCCCACTCACAACTCTGCATGGGTCTCTCTTGGACTTCATCTTGTTAGTTTCTTCCATTTTGGCCCATCAAGATTTTTCATTATTTTGCATCCTCAACAAATAATTCTATATTCTCCTCCCTCTTCCAGGTCATTTATAGGTTATCTTCAGTATTACTCTCGCCATCTGAACCTTTTTCATGTCTCTTTGGAGCCGAGCAGTGAAGATCTGGCCGTGAACCCCACAGAGGAGAAGGGGCGATCTTGGATTGGGACCCAAAAACCTTAACAGATTAACACTTAACAGATTAAGAGCCCTGGTGGCGCAGTGGTTAGAATGCAGCACTGCGGGCTACTTCTGCCGGCTGCCTGCAATTTGGCAGTTCGAATCTCACCAGGCTCAAGGTTGACTCAGCCTTCCATCCTTTCAAGGTCGGTAAAATGAGGACCCAGATTATTGGGAGCAATATGCCGACTCTGTAAAACCACTTAGAGAGGGCTGTAAAGCACTGTGAAGCGGCATCTAAGTCTAAGTGCTATTGATATTGCTAAGAGAGTTGGAAGAGACCTTGTGTAGGTCATCTAGTCCAACCCCCCCACACACACACATCCCAGCAGGAGACCCTACACCATTTCTGACAGATGGCAGTCCCGTCTCCTCTTGAAAGCTTCCAATGATGAAGCTCCCACAACTTCTGAAGGCAAAGCTGTTCTATTGGTTGATTGTTCTCACTGTCAGAAAATTTCTCCTTATTTCTAGGTTGAATCTCTCCTTGAACCTTTTGCCGCGATTCCGTTCTAGAGAATTTGGGGCTCTTTGGCCAGAGAGGAGATGGGGACCTTTTTACTATTACTCTGCCTGTTGGCCTTTACTTAAACCCAGCCAGTAATTCAACAGGTTGGCTAACTGGAAATTGGGTATTGCAGAAAGCCGGATTTTTGATCCCCAAAGAAGACAGATTCAAAAGAAAGTCCCATGTGATCCTTTCTAGAAGCTGGACATTAAATTACAGCCGCCCAGCTTCCCACTTAATTTTTTGTATTAATTCCTACTGAAATCTTTGGGTCTAAAATCCAGGCAAAGAATGCAGGTCCACATATAACAGTAGCCCTTAGACTTATATACCGCTTCACGGGGCTTTTACAGCCCTCTCTAAATGGTTTACAGAGTTCGGCCTGTCGCCCACCAACCATCTGGGTCCTCGTTTTACCGACGTCGGAAGGCTGGAAGGCCGAGTCAACCTTGAGTCAGTCAGGATGGAACTCCTGGCATGTCCCAGTGACGCCGCCTTCTGCGCTCAATTCCCCACGATGCCATGGCAAATTGGCAGAGGTGTCTGCAGGTGGGTGAGCGGCTGTCAGAAAAAGTCAAGATGGAGTCCACATCAAAGCCCCGCCCCTTTTCATGAGCGGGACGCTTTCCTGCGTGTCAAAAGAACAGCAGGCTGTTTCTGTTGTATCGTGTTGATATTTTTGACTCCCTGCTCAGAAAATAAATCTTGGGTGATTGAGAGCATTTCCCCCCTGACCCGCCCCGCATCCTAAAATCATGCCTGAGATAATAAAGTGGGCTTAGTCTTTCATTGGAACGGAGAGAGGAAAACCGCAACGGAGGTCACTGAGGTGTTATTGTGCGTAAAATAACACTGTAATGATGCTCAAAGATAAGAAAGAGTCTTTACGTAAATATATATACAGAAACATACGGTGGGGAAGGTTTGTGTGTATACACACCCACCCACCCGTGGAGGAGAGATTCGGCTGGTTGGCTTGAACTGAATTGCTTTTATCAACTAGCCAAAATTCTCTTCTCTGTTCAAGCTAGAATTTCCTGGGTGCTAAAGTCCAATCTGTCCGAAACGCACCAGGTGCAAGAAAGTGAATCCAACTGCTTTGAATTACGTCACTGAAATGTCGAAAGTGAAGTCACGTGATTGCGTGTCGGCCTTTCCTACCAATAAGGCCTCCACGGGTGGTTTTTCCTCCGTGGTCTCCAGCTTCACTCCGTTCCTCCACCCGCCGCCGCCCTCAAGACAGGCCAAGGGAGCTGTGCGGATGGCCGAAAACCCATCTGGATCGTAGTCTACGGGCGTCTCTCTGAACTGGTTCCCTTTCAGGCTGTCCGCTCGCCTGTGGATCAGCTGGTGCTTGTACAAACTGGACGTGTAGCTGAATTTCCGCCCGCAGTCCAGGCAGGCGTAAGGTTTCTCTCCCGTGTGGATCCGGTCGTGCCTCACCAAATCCGCCTTGTCCCGAAAGCCTTTGAAGCAGATGAAACACCAGTATTTCTTCTGCCCTCGACGGCTGATGGTTTTCCCGGCCGTTTCGCTTTCCCGGTTCACGCCGGAGGCAGCTTCTGGAGGCTGATTCATCGATGGCCGCTGTCCTAGGCTGCTGGCAAAGGGGCCAACTCTGTTCTCGGGGAATGTTTGGTTAGGCCAGGCCCAAGAAGGGGTTGCCCCAACCCGGTGGCTGTTTTCCTGATTCCCGTACTGTTCTTGGTCTCCTGCAACAAGAAAAGAAGTCTAAACATACCATCCAAAGAAAGAGCAGATCCTAAACCCATATAAGCAACTTGGACCATTCAGACAAGCTCATAAAGTAGCTTAGGCTAAATCAGATGCATTGAACAACACCATGAAGAAGTTTCAACAACTGCCACAATTCGAGAATAAGGTATATAATACAATATAGTATATAATATAGTATATAATACAAGGTAAGGAGCCCTGATGGCGCAGTGGTTAGAATGCAGGCTAATTCTGCCGACTGCCAGCAGTTTGATCATGACTTGCTAAAGGTCGACTCCGCCTTCCATCCTTCCAAGGTCAGTAAAATGAGGACCCAGATTGTTTGGGGGGGGGGCAATATGCTGGCTCTGTAAACCGCTTAGAGAGGGCTGTAAAGCACTGGGGAGCAGTATATAAGTTTAATCGCTATTGCTATTATACTATATTAGTAATTATACTATATTAGTATAGTACTTTTGAACCTCTGGGTGGGCAGGAGCTGAAGCATGTGACAGGAGCTCACTCTGCCCTGCAGCAGCAATGGGTCTCGAATGCGAGACTGCTGATTGTCAATCAAGCAGTCTAACCCCATGAGCCACCATGCTCCCAATTAGTATAGCAGTATTGTATTAATATATAACTATATTAATATATTAATTATATACAATTATGATGGTATACAGGTAGTCCTTGACTTACAACACTTCACTTAGTGATGGTTCAAAGTTACAACGGCACTGAAAAAAAGTGATTTATGACCATTTTTCACACTTACGACCGTTTCAGCCTCCCCATGGCTACGTGGTTTACATTGGGACGCTCGATAACTGACTCACATCTATGACGGTTGCAATGTCCCAAGGTCACGTGATCCCCTTTTGCGACCTTCTGACAAGCAAAGCCAATGGGGAAACCAGATTCCCTTAACAACCTTGTTACTAATTTGACAACTGCAGTGATCCATTTAACAAATGTGGCAAGAAAAGTCGTAAAATGGGGCAAGACTCACTTAACAAATTTCTCACTTAGCAACAGAAGTGTTGGGCTCCATTGTGGCCTTAAGCTGAGAACTTCCTGCAGTAGTAGTATATTAGTATATGATACAATCATATTAATCGTGTTGATATTTTAATTACATAATATAGTATATATATTATCCTATCCTATCCTATGATTGTAGTATATACATATAAAATAAAAACCAGTATTCCAACCCTTTGCATCTCCTTTTCCTATTCAAGGTTATGGATTGCTTTTCAGTGGGCTGCCCTCTTTCTTTCACCCCTTCTGCACCAGACTTGCAAGGTTCTGTTAAGGTAACCTTACAACAAAGTAGAATTAGTTCATCTGAGTGTGTTTCTTGGCTGGTCTACTTTACAAGGCCAGCAACAATCTTGCAAGTCAGAAAGTGCATCTTTCTCCCCTCTCGCCTTTACAGTCAAATATATTAGAGAGCTACATTTTCTCAGGCGTCTGCCCTGTCCCCATTCCTTCTGAGGGCTCTTATCTGACCATTGTGTTGTCTATGTCCCTTCCTCCTGCCTTCCAAGTTCATTCTCAGATACCATTACAAGCAGCGAGGGGTAGAAAAGTCCTCTTCAATGTCTCCCGCGACCTGGTGTTTTTCTAGCACGTACAGCCCTCATCCTGTTGACTTGGAAATGCCAAGTTAACGCATGGACAGCTGGTGTAGTGACCTGAGAGGCAGAAACAGGGTGCCACCCCAGGGAAGGCCCTGCTCCATCATCATGTGCCTTGAAACACCGTATGTTTTAAAGAAAATATGAGACCACCGTTTGTCTGAAATGGTATAGGGCAGGGGTGTAAGACTCAAGGCCCACAGGCTAGATCCGGCTCACGGGGTGCTTAGATATGGCCCACGGGGCCACCCCAGAAACAGCGAAGGACCGGCCCGCGGTGCCTCTGCCAGCAAAAATGCGGCCCTCCTCAGCTCCGTTTTCGCTGGCAGAGAGTTGCAGGAGGCCATCGCAGCCGAAAACGGAGCCTAGGACCCCGTTTTGGCTGGCAGAGCCTCGGGTCGCCCCAGGCTCTGCCCCTGACACGAGTGACGTCAAGCTGGCCATGCCTACCCCAGCCATGCTCACCCCCCCCCGAGGTCAAACACAACCTTGATGCGACCCTCCATGAAATCGCGTTTGACATCCCCGGTATAGGGTTCCCAGCCTGAGCAGGGGGTTGGACTAGAAGACCTCCAAGGTCCCTTCCAACTCTGTTATTCTGTTCTGATCCTTCCTTCAAGAGATGGAAGCATCTCTCGCTTAGTTTCATGGGAGAAGAGGCGAATCCCGTTCTCATCTCTTACGCTTTCACCCGTACCTTCGTAGAGTTTGCCTTTGAGATGTTTCCTCATGTGTCGGTTGAGGGCCGGCTTTTGGGTGAAACTTTGCCCGCACTCAAGGCAGCTGTAAGGCCTCTCTCCCGTATGGACCGTCTGATGCCGAAGGACCTGAGAAACATCCCGGAAACTCTTCCCACATGCCAAGCACTCTGGACGCTTACGATTACCCATGTTAGTCCTGGGGGGTTTCATACTTGGGATGAAACCTGTTTGGAGAAAATGAAAACAAAAAAAAAAAACCAAACAAACCCCCAAACTACCACAAGTGTACAGATAGTCCTCGACTTACGACCGCAATTGAGCCCAAAAATGTATGTTGCTAAGCGAGACAATTGTTAAGTGAGTTTTGCTCCATTTTACAACCTTTCTTCCTGCGGTTGGTAAGTGGATCGCTAGAGTTGCTAAGTGAGTCACATGGTTGTTAAGGGAATCTGGCTTCCCTGTTGGCTTTGCTTGTCGGAAGGTCACAAAAGGGGATCGATCACAGGGTCCTGAGACACTGCAAAGCCGTCGTAAATAGGAACCCGTTACCAAGCATTCCGAATTTTGATCGCACGACCCTAAGGACGCTACAAATGGTCGCTAAGTGTAAAACATGGTTCACTTTTTTCAGTGCCGTTGTAACTTCGAGAACAGTCACTAAACAAATGTTTGTAAGTTGAGGACTATCTGTATACGCATCAACAGATTTACAACAAATTTTAGTGTTTTGATTAACAGACAACCAAACGGATAAGGGGGACCATTTGGGAAGATATGACAAGGTTCCAGCAAAAGGTTAGCACAGATAAATTTTTAGATCCTCGCAATTTACATTTTTATGCAATGCTGTGAAACTTTGAGAGTCTTTAGACTGATACTGATGTTGCAGCTCTGGGCATTGGCACAAGTAAAATAATAATAAGCTTATTGTAGGCCAAGATTTCTATAGTTGGATTTTAACTAGTGTGCAGTTCAACCCTGAGGGAAAAAAATAATTAAAAAAAAATAAGAATTATAATCTGTAAGCTTCCCAGAGCTACCTTTTAGGGGAGATGGGCAGCAGAACTGTTTAATAAATAAATACATAAATTTGCAAGAATCACCTTACAGAACTGGGAGATTTTTTTTATTACTGTGATCCTCGTTATGTCTGATTTCTCTCACACTATTTAGGCAGGGGTGGGCTTCAAAAATTTTAGCAATGGGTTCTCTGCCCGGTTGCTGGGTGAGCGTGGCCATGGTGGATGTGGCCTAGTTGGCCTCCTGCACCACGACCGGGGAGGGAGGGGGGATTTCATCCTCCCCGGGCTCCGGAGGTTTTCCTCAAGCCTCTGGGAGGGTGAAAACGGCCTCCCTGGGCTCCGGAGGCTCTCCGGAGGCTGGAAATGGGCCCGTTTCTGGCCTTCTGGAGCCTCCCAGTGGTCCGTTTTTCGCCCTCCCTGAGCCTCCGCGCAGGTACTTACCTGGGATCCAAAACAGGCTGCGTGGGGACTTCTGGGAGGGGCGGACCGGGGTTGGTGGGGCCGGCCAAGGGTGGGATTTGGTGGTTCGCCGAACCGTGCAGAATCTTTGCTATGGGTTTGCCTGAACCCGTGCAAGCCCGTAGAAGCCCACCCCTGTATTTAGGTGTGTTTGTGTGTGAGAGGAGGGAAGAGGAATATATATATATAACATTTTGGAAGCTTTTAAAAAGGACGTTATTCTGTAGAACCTTCTCTTAAATGTTATGAAACCATCTCTATTCCCTATTTTTAATGGTTGTAGTTTGAGCGGTGTGCCTTTATTGTGCCAGTGTTATATTACTGTGGATGTTTACTGTGGGTTCCTACTCTAGGTAAGCTGGCAGGTTTCTCTGAATCGTAGTTGGAGATGTAGAAAATAAAGAAAAATAAAGATGGATGCCAGCAGTCCAGATGATGGCAGTGCGACAAAATCACCATGGCTGCCCAAAGTAACAACTACCGCCCAAAATCGTATACAGTGGCAATTTTTATCTTTTCTCATTCAATCTCCCAGTGCAGAAGAGGACACGGATAAGTTTGGAGAATATATTTGGCAACTGTTAGCAGAAATGAGCTGGATCATGGTAACTACATACAGGTAGTCCTCAATTTACGACCACAATTGAGCCCCAAATTCATGTTGGTTGAAAAATTTGTTAATTGAGTTTTGCCCCATTTTACGACTATTCTTGCCACATTTGTCAAGTGAATGGCTGCAGTTGTTAAATTAGTACAGGTAGTCCTCGAGTTACAACCACAATTGAGCCCGAAATTTATGCTGCCAAGTGAAAGATTTGTTTATGACCTTTTAAGAAATTTTCTTGCCACCGTTGCTAAGTGAATCATTGCATCTGTTAAGTTAGTAACATGATTCTTAAGTGAATCTGGCTTCCTCGTTGACTTTGCTTGACAGAAAGTCGCAAAAGGGGATCACGTGACCGTGGGACACTGCAACCGTCATAAATATGAGTCGGTTGCCAACCGTCTGAATTTTGATCACATGATCCTTGGGATGCTGCAATGGTCGTACAAGTGAAAAACGGCCATAAGTCACTTTTTTTCAGTGCTGTTGTAACTTTCAGTGATCACTAACTGAACTGTTGTAAGTCGAGGACTACCTGTAATCTGGTTCTTAAGCGAATCTGGTTTTCCCTTTGACTTTGCTTGTTAGAAGGTCGCAAAAGGGGATCACATGACCTTGGGACACTGCAACCGTCATAAATGTGAGTCAGTTGTCAAACATCAAATGTAAATCATGTGACCATAGAAATGCTACAATGGTCCTAAGAGTAAAAAAAGGACATGTCACTTTTTTTCAGTGCCGTTGTAACTTCGAACGGTCACTAAACAACTACCTGTACAGTATGTGAAAGAAACTCAAGATTGCCCCATCTTGATTCTCTTTGGTGCAGGAGGAAGAAAAGGTGAAAAATACTGTTACGGCTTTTGATATTCTGTTTGTGTAGCTTAGATCAGGGTTTCTCAACCTTGGCCACTCACTTAACAACCGTCTTGCTTCGCGACAGAAATTTCAGGTTCAATCATGACCTTATGCCGAGGACTCTCGGGAGTCAATTCGGCCAACCCTCTAATATTCCCTATCCTGCCTTTGAGACAAGGGCGGGGGAGCCCCCTTCCTCGTACCTGAGTCACTCTGGCTTTCCAAATGTTTTCTCAGATGCCGGTTAAGCGCTGGTTTCTGGGTGAAACTCTGTCCACATCTGAAGCAGGCGTAGGGTTTCTCTCCCGTGTGGACTGTTTGATGACGGAGAACGTGCGAAAGATCCCGGAAACTTTTCCCGCATTCTGGGCATTCCGGACGCTTCCGACCCGAGTGGGAATTCTGGTGATTCTGAAGCTGCAAGGCGTCTTGAAAGCTTTCGCCGCATTCGAGGCACCAGTGTCCGTGTTCCTCCAAACGGACCACCGTCTCGTAGACCCCTTCGCTGCATAGCCTCGCTCCGTCCCCTTTCGGGATCGGCTCCATCAGGCTCTTCTGCGCCGGCCCATCCCTGCCCTCGAAGGATCCCGGTTGCCCCAGTAAGGATCCAAACAACATGGGAAGCTCAGGATCCCCCGGCTGAGAAGCCCCCGGGGGATTCCTGCTCACGGCGGGGTCACCTGTGGAAATAGTATAAACGTCCAGATGTTGAGCTTCCTCTAGACCAGAGGTGTCGAACTGGATTTC
>JANHFL010006114.1:13048-39141 GCA_032468155.1 Oxyrhabdium leporinum
TAAATATACTTATACATATACATATACACAGACACATACACATACAGACACACACACACACACACACACACATATATATATACACACACACACACACACACACACACACACACACACTGAAAACTCTGCATGGCGTCAGGAAGGGCATCCGGCCAGTAAATGCTTAGCTGCATTCAGTCACCTTGATTCTACCCCTTATTAAAGGATTATAGGTTCATAAAAAGAGAGAGAGAGAGAGAGAGAGAGAGAGATGTGCAAACAAAGCATAGGGCATATACTAGGGAAAATATACAGCTCTTTTGTCTGGAAACCCAGAGCTATCTTGTCACCTCTTTTTTTTTTTAGAACAACATTTTTTTTTCCCCATGGGACAACAATATCAGAAAGCTCTCTCTTTCTAGTCTACTTGTTCTAAATTTCTAAATTCAAAATAATGAGGAAACTATTGTTATTTTGTGAACTACGCAGTTGATGGAACTATTGCAATGAGGACTCCCATAGGTATAGCCCAGTAGGGAACCCTGACAAAGCTGTTTACCAGCTAAACAAACGAATTTAATAAAAGGCATGGAAGTGCATTTCCCAGCTAATCGGTCTTTGAAATAGTTTGATTGTTTCAGGGATCTACAATAAATTCTCTTGTTACTTTGTCTATAAACTAATCCTGTCCACCTCCCTACCATTCAGCACAAGAACTGTTAATAATAAAAGAACAAATGCCAGGAAAATGCTATTCATTTATTATGATGATGATTATTAAGCATTCCTCAAGATAGTGCCTTAGGAAATGAATCTTTATGCTCTTTAATCTTTGGGTCTTTAACAAACATAATTGAAAACCTCTGTCTGGAATACAAACAGGGCATGTTTTACCTCACTAAGCAGACATGATTGCTGTTGCTCAGTTGAAACCCTGTTGCTTCAACTATCCTGGGCTTTCAAATCACATTATGTATCCTCTCTTCCCACTGCAGAGAATACGTGTGTGAGGCAGCAAGGAATGATAAAACAAACAAGGCAGTGGGAAGACATCCCTCTCCTCTGTTCTACCCTACCCTGCCCCATTTTGGTCAAGCAGAATGATGAAAGACTACAGCTGACAAAGTGTAACTAAATAATCCCTTCTGGTCCCTATTCTATTAGATAAGTCTAACGGAGAGAAGTGAAAGCCAGGAGGAACTACTCACCGGATGTTTGATAAATTTACATCATTCCAGGCAATTTGAGGTAATGCAATCTTGATGTCTGAGCAGTGTAATTACAAGAGATGTTGCCAGCCCTTCTAAAACGCTCGGCATCAATCACCGAAAACTGTTCCAGAAAGATCAAACATCAATCTGCTCCTGTCAGTGAGGGGGTGGGGAGGTGAAAATGGAGAACAGCTAAAGGCTGGGGTTGCTTTCTTACTTACATTCAACAATTAAACTACAAGTTAGTTGTAGAAAGCAGAGGATATATGGGAACAATAAAAGACTGGGCTTTCTCTGACTATTTTGGAAGGTATATTGAGATAGTTGTTGGATAACATTATAATCACTGGTGCAGTTTATTTTATTGTTTTTATTTTTTATTATTGCCTTTAAGTGTTACAACGTATAGGGTGCCAGGTAAAGTGTATCAGATATATTTGCACTATATTGCTACAGTGTAAATTTTAAGTTTTAGAAGTACCATAATAGGTACTACTAAAGCTATTTCTGGAATATGTATACTTTTGAATATAATAATAATTTAAGCAAGGAATTGGACTTAGGGAAATATATTGGTAATAAAATGATGCCTAACTATTAATATAATTATAATATAGTATATTCAAAGAAATTTTATGTCTGTTCATTTCATCTAACTTGCATGACGGGGTATTTTTCAGACTTATTTTTAAAAGAAAAAGAAAAAGAAAAAAAGCAAATATGTTCTGATTGTGACTAATACCTTTTGAAATGTCTTGCCTACAAATAACAAGAGGCAATTCTGCATTTATATGCAGTTTATCAGCATAAATATATATAATAGAGGAAAATGAGTATTTAGAAAAATGAATGATGCATTTTTCATCGGCCAAATAATCTGCCAGAAATTTAGTTTAGAAGGAAATGAGAAAAGAAATGTTGCACTCTTTTTCTAACAATAACATACATATTATATTGGATGCTTAATTTTTCATGTCTTGTTGTTCTTGTAGGATCATTCTGAATAATGTAATGGTCTTTGAGCAGGCAATTTTACTATGTTATTCAATTTGTTCTAGTACCCTGATTTAATAAGTATGGAGGTAGCTACTGCAGTGTGGAATTGAGAACTTTGTGCCAACTTAACTATGCTTATGCTTGGCAAACTACGTTGCTTAACATTTGCAATCTTGTTTTAGAGATTAGTTGAACAATAGGTATGTGTGTTTATCTGTATGCAAACATGTGGACTGCCAGAAAGAGCCAATCAAATAATTCACATATCATTTTTACATTGTTGCTGGTCAATTTTGACTCATTTAAGAGATCTAGGGAGCAGAATAAATGATAACATTTTTTCCTGTACATTCTGTCCTTTTCTTCTGGTGTGTGAGGGTAGAACTAAAAGTTAGCCAGATGTCTTTCCAACTAGCACCATGGAGCCAATATCCCAATTTTATCCCAGCAGCAATGTGTTGGACTTTTTTAGAATCACCACTCTGTACAGGATTACAGTGTATGTAGGCAATGCTTAATAAAATCCCCACATGAATCCCTCTAAGCTGCTGAGCTGCACTTTGTGTTTACATGAGCCCAAAGATGTCGGATGATTACCGCATGCATGCTATCAATTGAATTTTAATCGAAGAAGAAACAGAGGACTGTAACACTGCTATATCCTGTAACATACTTATTGTCTCTGAAGTTGAGCTGATTTCTTCTGACACATCCCTGAAATGAGAGGAGGCCCCCAAGCAATCCAGTGAGTTACACAAAACACCCTGAAGATTTATCTGAGCAAAGCTTGCAACTCTGATCAAAAGAGTATCATACAGTCTCCAATTAAAACGCATAGCAATTAACTGGAAGCCTTCAGATATGAAACTTCAAAAATAAAAATAAATAAATAAATCATTGATGGTTGGGGTGGCTGACAATATGCTCAACCAACAGTTGTTATAATTTGTTATAAAATTCATCAACAATAAGAGTTTGTCAAGATGGCAACAAGAGTCTGATGATTTGTAGCCTAGTTTTAATAATCACATACAAATTATTCTTATTTTATATGACTGGCAGTGAGAGACCATTCAGTATAATTTATGAGATACTAGTCTGAAAGGATATAAGAGAAGTTGACAAAACCAATCCCTCTAATGCACACAGATTGACTTGCTTCTAAGGGTTATCTCAGTGGTGTGCCCATGTGTTCTATTATGACCCCAGGTTCATATGTTTCTTTTGGATTGGCTTGATGATTTCCATGTTTTATTGTAGATCTTAGTATTATCTGAATGAAAAATTACAATCCTAAGGAAAAATCAGTGGATGGCTATGGTTGAGAACCTACATAAGTAAAAACTGGGAGGCAAACAGAGAAGGGCTATGAAGAAGACACAATAATACTCTGCTTATTATTTGGGAGTAGAAGTCCAGACCCTTTTTAAATAAGATACTGAAATATGACCCCCAATTTTATGGAAGTTTTTTTAAAAAAAAATATCTAGAAAAGAGTCTTCTGTCATACAATGATAATCTGTCAGCCAAAAATTCTCATGAATTGAGTTATCTTGACAATAGCTTCTGATATTTTTAAATATATGATTTACTTACACATATAAAAATAGACAGTAATGATTTGAAAAATTTCTAGATCTTCTCATGGAACCCTAATATCCTGAAGATCTTTTCAGAATCTATGTCTGCTCTGTCCACTTACCCTTATTTTAAAGCTTTTATATGCACACAGTGAGGTTATCTGTTTCAGCTTCAGGACCATAGACAGCAGTCCTATTCAGTAATTAAAGCCAAAATTATTCTAGCATTGACCAGAGCATTCAGCCGGCTTTACATCCTAGCCAGAAGGTTGCCAATCTCTCAGAATAATAATAGTCATAAATGACTATTAGCATTTAAGTCTGTAGTTGCTGACTTTGTTTGTAGGAGAGGAAGGCTGGGGTGGGGGGGGAACCATCTTGGTCACAAATGCTTTTCAGAATCCCTAAAATAATTATTCTACTGTCCATCCTTCAAAATTAGTAGACAGTGACACTTTTCTGAAATTGAATGTGATTTTGAGGATTCATCCTGAAATTCGACTGTTTTTCTAAAGCTTCTAGCATCTATTTGCATCATCAGTACAGGGTCATTAGAGATGCTTTTTTAACATAAATTATTCTAGGTATATTAGAAATGTACAATAGTGCCCCTGATTGCCACTAAGTGGTTTGGGAATCAGACACAAGATTGATTAAAATGATAATCTTCTTGGTTGAAAGAACTGAATAAAATGGACTGAATAAACTTTGTGGCTCTGTTCTGCACCTGCCATATCTTACTGATATAGACAACCGTATAGAGATCATATTTTTTTTAAAGCATTATTTTGCTTAGTTTGAGAAATATAGGCCAGAAAAAAATACATTCTGTTTTTTCTCTTGGGGAACAAAGGAGAATTAAAAATAAAGATGGGAAAACTTCATCTTACATCTTTTATCTGTTCTTTGCTTTTAACCCATTGTTAATAAATCCAATTTCCAAAGAAAAATAGAGTGGATTTGTTTAGATCCCCAATTCATCATGGCAGATATCAAGCTAACAAAATAGTGGCTAACAGTATTTCTACAGAAAGAACATAGATCCTATCTCAATATTATTATTTTTTTAAGCGAAACAGTGTATTATCTTCAAAGTAGATCTGATATAAGCCTTGTTACAGGGTATTACATAAAAAAAGACACTATTTCCATATTCCATATTCCTCCCCCAAAATGAAGCATTTCAAGTCAATTCAAATTTTAATAACTTTTCTAGAAGAATAAACAGGCCCATTCTAATGAACTGTATCAGGATTTAATTAAATGCTTACTAACATGATGACAAGTATTTTAATAAGATGAAAGTTTTTTTATTAATCTATATCTTCTTGATAGGACAATAAAGCCACCATCTTGAGAAGTATGATAAGCCCATCTCAAAAGCAGCTACTAATCATTTCTGGTATCAAATTATTTGGTATCCATTTTGTAATAACCTCAGACTGAAAATGTTAGTGAATTATAACGTGCTTTTTCAGTCTGTGACTAGGGTTTCTTAGAAGAATACCAAAGTTTTCATAATGAAAATAAGCAATCTTCTGTTCCCCATCTTCTTATGGTATGTAAAATACAGGAAAATTATGGTGTATAATTCACAGTCACATTTCATAGAGGAGAACATAAAGTTTACTAAAATGCCATTCATAAACTATGAATGGGATACTTCAAATTTTTAGGTAACGTGGTGATGTCTTGATATTAGCTCATATCTTTCCTCACTACTCTCATTTTTTTGTTTGTTTTTTGGAAAAAGAGTTATAGAGACCATGTAAAAGCTAATCGGTGAGAAAGAATGGAAAGTTACAGAAGATGGTATGAATCCTGGTTTGTGTATATCTGGAGAGGGCTATAGAGAAAATTGTATTTCCAGCAAAAATAAGAATCCAGGATTTGAGCAGTTAAAGAATAAGAACAAATAAGGCTCCCTGAAAACATGCCTTAGAGAAGAAGTTGGCTTTGTGTAGATTTTCTGCACCATTCTTAATTTCTTTAGGATAGGACTAAGCCAAACAACCAGTCACCCAAAAAATAAAGGATATAAAATTCCAGGCTGCAGTTAATAAGTTGCTTACAGAATCTAATTTTCTGCAGGCTGAGGATAGCATTTTTCAAAGCTAGACATATCTCTATTGCTGTAAGGCAGTTACTCCAAAACACATAACATCTTTAACCAAGTGCAATGCCCATATGGTAACAGGAAGATTGAATCCATTGCTTACATGTTCTTATACTGTAAATTCTACAGGGTATTAAGCCAACTTACATTCTGCCTCTATTAGGCAGAGTCTTAAGAAAGCCAGATAATTTCTATGTGAACCTTCTAGAATATTTCATGCACCTTCTTCAAGAACATTTCATTAATTTTATTCCCTTTATCATTCCGTAGCCAAATTCTATTGCTGTGATGAAAATAAGGTATAATTGATCATAGGAATAATCACTTCTGTCTTATTCATGACTTTAGATTTAATCTATAGATCCTCACCTAGGTTAGTTATCTTGCTTTAGGGGACAAGAATTTCTACTCCATAATTGTAATAGTTTAGACTGTTTATTAACATATAGTACATAACCTATGTTACGCTTTTATTGTAGGGACTCTTTGTTATGCTGGAATTTTATTTCACTCACCTGATTGTACTTTTGTGTTGTATATTTTATAAATATTGCTGGTCATTGACTGAATAAACATTACTGGTTCTGATACCAACATCCTTTTCTTTTTCTGATATCTCCTTACAGCAACAAACAGACATCAGGAAGAGTTCTGCCTTGGCTCACATGAAGTTGAAAGAAAAATCCATCTTTTTCTCTCTTTTAGCAAATTTAGATTTTTCTGGGCTTCTAGGAAAATTGCTATCTTACCTTCTAGTGACATTAAGTATCAGCTTGCATCAGTTTCTTTAGATTATGTTCACACTGGGTGAAGAAACAAACAGATGTGAGCTCTTGTAATAAAACTGGGCTTTTCTAAAATAGAAGAAGTGAGGAAGCATAGAAGCTACATATAGAAGTTTGGACAATAACATCATTTTTGTTCCACCTTGAACAGATGATAGATTTCACACTAGTCTATTTTTCTGCCCAATATAGATAGAAAAACTCTGGGAAAAAGTCTTTTTTCCTCTTTAAAATTTGAAGTTAAAGGGATACTCGGATAGTAGATGTGGATGTTTGATAGTGTTACAGATATTGTCGCAGGATGTAAGCTGTTCCGAGTAACGCCACCTTTTGCAATTGACTGGTGGTGAATTTGTCAATGCTGATGGTGTTCAAATAGTGCTCCAGATGTTTTGAGATTGCACCCAAATACCTATGTTCTCCTTTTTCACAGCCTGCAGAAATTTTTCTGTACTTTGATTCACATAGTCATTTAAACTTCATTTTTCTTCTTCTACAGTTTGATGGATTTGCAATAGCCCTCTGCCCCTTATTCTTCTTGGCAGGTACAACCTGTCAATGTCACTTTGTGGATGTAAAGCATGGTACATATTCAAAAGTTTACACGTTTTCCAGTCCAAGTTTTCCAGTTCAGCCAAAGTCTAGCTGATGATTCCAGCTGGATAGTGTTTCACTGGAATTGCCCATGTATTAATGGCTTTAATAATGTTTCCAGCATTCAACTTTGATTTTAATATTTTGCAGACACTCCTGATGTGTTCCTTTTGCGTTGATCTTTGACTTTTCCATTCAAGATGTTATCTGCTTCCAATATGTCTAGGTATTTGTAACAGTCATCCTTTGCTAATGCTTTCAGTATGCTTCCATTTCCCAGTTCTATGCCTTCTATATTTTCCATTTTTCCTTGCTGCATGGATAATATAGCACATTTTTCAAGTCCAAAGTTCATTTTGATGTCGCTGCTGAACAGTTGAATTGTATTGAGTATTGATTTAAGTCCAGTGGGGCTTTTCGCATGCATTTTTAAGTCATCCATGTATAGTAGATGGCTTATCTTTCCATGTTGGCTTGAGATTTGGTAGCCCAGTTTTGTGTTTTGTAGGATTATTGTGAGTGGAATTAATGTGATGCTGAACATCAAGTAACTTAAGTAGAATCTATTTTAAAGCTAATTTCTGCTGAGGATTGTTTTGGGTTTCTTTCAGACTGGGGCAATGGGACTGAACTGGGCTGGTTAAAGAGAGGAGGAAGACCTAAGAAGAAGTGTGTGGAATTGATGGGAAAACCCCACTGGCATTTTTTTCTCTAGTCTAAAGATTTAAGAATGTCATTTAATTCAGAACTCTTTCGAGCCCAGCTTAAGGCATGGATTAATAGGCTGCAGTCTAGGCCCTGCCATCTCATGGGGCCTCTCTATTTTCTGTGCTAACTGCAAAAATCAATGTACATGCATTGATTTTTACAGAAGAGTATTTTGTTTCCTCCATTGCTTATTTCATGCTTTCCATGCTCAGTGCACACTGTTTCTTTAGAGGAGAAAAAAATGAGATATGAATGAATGAAGTATTGTGATTGATTGATGGAGTGTTTATGGGCCATCACGTCATCAACACTTGGCAACCAGATAAATAGATTGTGTCTTTGTTCTTTTAAAAACAGATCACTATGATGAAAATGTGGAGGTTTCCCACTTAAAGACATCTGTGTTCAATGTGTTAAGATCAGGGCTAGCCCAGAGCAGCCATATGATATAAAAAATCAAGCTAGCAATCTTATCCTGACATCCTCTTAATTCAAGAGCCATCCACCAAATTAATCCACAGAGAAATCTTTTGTTCTGTGAATATATGTAGAGTGTCCATCCATTGTCATCCCGTTCCCCCTGTACTGTTCATAACTAATATATAGTTCTGTGTGGGTGATACACAGGCTTGGATGTCTTCAAAATGAGTTCAGTGCTGGACTCAATGAACTATCCTCCCCAGGGGTGGGCAAAAACATCAAAGTGCTAGCTTCAACCTTGAACATGGTTGGCCCAAAGTCATTGAGGCTGCTTGGAGGTTTCCCTGTGTCCTCAAGGTCACCTGAGTAATGCAAATGGGTGTGGAGCCTTCTTGGAAAATTTAAACCTCCAGGTGGCCTCAAAGCCTCTCTAAAAGAATGCAAATGATCAGCTCTCTGAAAGGAATATAAATCCTTCCATTCCCCACCATCCAGTCAGAGCTGAAGAAGCTTATTGGATGAGAAACAAAACATCTTCAAAGAAAAACAAAAAAGTCCAGTTGCCTCTTGAAAAAAGCACCTTTTGGACTCTTTACTCTTCCAGAATATAATTCAGTCTACAACAATGAATGGTATATTCACAATCTGTCGACAGAGCAACATTTACGAATGAGCAGCATTTATGAAAATGAGACAGGAGCCCTGTTACATGAGCATAAGCTCATCGCACAGATGTGGACTTGAAAAATAAATAAATAAAGGTGCCTATATGTAAATTCCATGGAAAACAAGCAAAATCATCCATGAGTAAGTGTTTTCAGCATGCAGCCATTACTCTGCCTTGTGCGTTTGTCAATGCACTCATTCAGTGCTGCCAATGCAGCCGCACAGGTGCCAAAATCAAGTGGTAATTCAAAAATGTGAAATGGGAGCCATTTCAGCTCTGAAAACGGCCACTTTAATTTTTCTTCTGGCTAACAGCCCCAGCTCAGAGTGTGTCCGGGTCAAGTAAACAAAGTTTGAAACCTATTTATCAGTCCAAATGAAAAATGGGATCATATCACTGTATGCAAAACACTGCCACATATAACTTGGCTCCATTAGATGGAACAATGAGCAAACTGTTTCCAAGTGCCCTTTAGCCCTTTAGTTGATCATTGGGATCTATTCTATCTGTTTATGACTTTACTTATTTATGACTTAAACCTAACCTAATCACCCCAGCTTCAGGATAAGTCAGAGAGGGAAACAGTGAATGCGCCTTGCATCCCTGCAGCTCTATCTCTAAAATTTTGGGGAGTTGCGCACATGGAGCACTGGGGGAATTGGTGCCTGGAGCAAGAGGGGAGCACAGGCTGACTGGGTGGGAAAGGAATACCAGACTTTCAGCACTTGTGCAGAGAACCCAGGCATGCAGCAGTAGCAGCAACAGGTTGGAGCTTGTGTGGAACTCCACACACACACACACTCAGCCATGCGTTTTCCAGTCCAGACTGCTGGAAAAGCATGCAATATGCTGCCAGTGAGTAACCAAATAAGCTTTTTGCTTTCCCCCCTCCTCCCCATCCCAATCCAGCACAGCGTAGACAGCAAAATGGAGGTGAGAAACAGGGTGTTTTCATCGGCCCTTCTCTGGGCCTCAGAGACTGCAGGAAATGCAGCGGGGAAGTCAGGCAAGCGTGCTGGGTCTCAGGGACCACGGGAAGGGCAAAGAGGAAGGCAGGCAAGAGCGATAGGACTTGGGGACCACGGGGCAATGTAGGAGGCAGCTAGACTGGGATTTGGGCCTTGCTGCTAGCAGTCACTCACCCAGGCAGATCAGGGAAGCTCAGCTGGGTCGCGTGGAGAGTGCCGCGTGGGATGCAGCCGAAGGCAGGCAAGCTGGCTGGCCCTCAGAGACCATGTGGTCAAGGCAAGCCAGGGAGCCAGACAGAGAGCAGCAGCAGCTATGGCAGGCGAACGGGGGAGATGAGGAGTGACTGGGCAGGGTGGGCAGCCAGAATTTTCTCTACTGGTTCGCTTGAACTGGCCCAAATTGGCTGAATCCCACCACTGTCTTCAGGGTAATATTTTTATTAAAGTTTATCTGTGCCTCTAAATTCATTCATTCTATTCCTCCTCCTTCTCTCCCCTCCCCCCACAAAAAAATTTCTAATGTCACCAAGGAGGGCACCCTTTGTTCCGAGCTAGCATTCTGTTGTAGAAAGATTAACATTGACTATTTTGAAAAGAGCAGCGTGACAAAAAGAAACTCTAATTCATAAATTGTGAATGTTTAAATAAATATAAAATACCTGAATTTTAATGGGAGCTTCCCTTTACTTCCTTTTGCTCTATAAGAAGCAACAGAATACAGTGAATTTCTACATGCCTCTTTTTTCTCTTCAATTTGTAGCCTGGTTAATCGGGAAAGCAAACAGCTTAATTTCCTTCTGTCTGTTAGCTCAGAAGTAGGAACCTATAAATCTACCCCCACTCCTTGCCAAATAATAACTATCAACATTACTCAATGCTGACCATGATGGCTGGTTATGGTAGTTCAACGTCATGTAAACGATGATCTTCTATGATCACCATGCTTAGTTCCTATAATCCAGTTAGTTGAGATAGCAATAACACTTAGACTCATATACCTCCCTATAGTGCTTTACAACACTCCCTGATTGGTTTACAATGTCAGTGTATTGCCCCCCAGTGATCTGGGTCCTCATTTTAACAACCTCAGAAGGGTGGAAAGCTGAGTCAGCCTTAAGTCGGTCAGGATCGAACTGCTGGCAGTTGGCAGAATTAGCCTTCAATATTGCATTCTAACTATTGTGCCACCATGGCTCTCACATCTCACTAGTTGAAAAACATCCCATCCCCAGCAATAGATATGGCTAGTTCAGAAACATCCCATTCCCAGCAATAGCACTCGCAAATTTCCTTCTTAACTTAAAATTAAAGATCTCTTACGTAGTTATCTAAAATATAGATGTTACTCTACTGATAAAAGTAAAGCCCCTTCAGGAGATACTCAGCTCCTAATACTGCAACTGCATGGATGTGCCCATGTGATTTCCTTGAAAGCACTTGTTCTATTTCTGACTCCTATCTAAAGTCTTCATTTTTCCAAATGGGCTCCCCTTTAAATACCAACCAAGTCTGAACCTGCTTAGCTTTTCAAGATTAACCATATGCTATTACTTATTACTGCTATGTCTTTCATACTTGAACAAGATTTAATTTTCTGTTGAATGAAAAACCAGACCCTGTAGGAGTTGGCTATCTGCCTTTTATAAAAGCAGGTACAAAAGCAGTAAAGAAGGGAAGTGCCATTTATAGAAAGCTCCCAAAAGATTGCATTTCCTTCTATTGTCCCTCCAGTCATTGCAGCACATAACAATAATTCCAAATTCTCTCTCAGTCAAATTAGCAACCAGCCATTTTGTCCCATGTTTCACCTGGCACTATAGAGATAATCCTCAACTTACGACCACAATTGGGATCAGAATTTCTGCTATTAAGCAAGGCAGTTGTTAGTTTTGCCATATATATATATATTTTCGCCATTCTGGCAAAAATCACTGCAGTTGTTAAGAGAATCTGGCTTCACGCATTGACTTCGTTTACTAGAAGCTTGCTAGGAAGGTCACAAATGGCAATCAGGTGATTTGGGGACTCTGCAAGCGTCGTAACATACTTCCTGATTGCTAAGCATCCAAATGTTGATCATCTGAACATGGAGATGCTATGATGCTTGTCAGCATGAGGTCAGGTTGTAAGTCGCTTTTTTTCAACGTCATCGTAATTTTGAATGGTCACTAAAGAAAAGGTTGTAGATCGAAGATTACCTTTCAGTGTACATTACTCAGATACCTAAGGCAAATAATTCCAGATTTAAGACATAGGAAATTTCCAGATTAATTGGAAAGCATTAATAAATTTAAATATCTCATGGTCAGTAACTTTTAGATGGCAAGGTCCACATCTAATATTACATGACTGCTTGATATATTTAGGAAATTTTCCCCCCTCTGACTTTGGGGGGAAAAAAACTTTGAGAGATTTGTTTTCCCCACAGTATAAACCCATTTTACAGCAAGGCTACATTTTTTCTTCAGAATGGCAGAAACTGTACTGCTAATTTTCAGGAGCATAGTTCAAAAGGATCTTAGGACTACAAAGAGGGAGAGGGAGAGAGATTTAGGGTGTTCACACAGCACTGGAAAATTTGGTTATTCTTATGTAAGAATTATTATACTTCCATTCCCCTTATCAAAAAAACTTCACCCATATTTAGAGGAGTCATTTCAGAAAATTAAAGCTAATAATCTTTTATAGCCATAGCTTACAGGGACACCGTGAAAATGCTTGAAACATGTAAAATGATAAATCCTGATTATGTCTTTGAATTGGATAAAACATCTTTGATGAAAAATGTCCCCACACCCATGCCAGACTCTTTCTAAAGGTTTCACAAGAGTCCTACCAACCCCAACCATTCCTGCATCTCTGGAATCAGTTGCTTTTCTATTTCCCTCCTGGATATATATTTTTTCATCACAATTAGCTCAAGGAAATAGGAATAAAGGCAGCAAGGGTTATCGGGAAGAGAAGTATTGCTTTTCAACCAGCAGACTGATTTACTACCGATGTTAAAATGTCTATGGGCTTCAATTGATTCTAGACTCCAGTATGGTCAGGATCAAGCACTCTTAATAAAATTCATGGTGTCCTAGACATCAGAAGACATCAGCAATCTCTCATTTGCAAATTGGCTTTCACCTTTGTTCCGCAATTTTTATAGATCTTGCTCCTTGTTATAGAGATGGACAGCTTCCAGGCCATTTTAACAAATGTAGCTTAAATGTAGCCTGTTGGACAGCTCTGCTGTTTAATTCATACAATTTGCTATTACTTCTACTGCACAGTTCAGACAAATTGTCATTATTCCAGGAGAAAACTGAACCCCAAGGCACAATTCACCAAATCAAATTAAATGAACACTCAGGACTCGGCTGGTCTTTTAATAGTATATGACAGTCTTCCATATCTAAGCCTTCCAGGTGTTTCTGGGTAAAACTGTCCATCTCCAGCCAATTCAGTCTGAGGTGATTTTCCAACCAGTGGATGGGGATGATGGAGTTGTATTTATGTATGTAGGTACATATGTATGTATATATGTACATATGTATTCAGCCTATATGCTACCTATCTTATCTAGCAGTGACTTTAGACAGCTTACAACAAATAAAAGCAACAAGATACAACATTAAAATAATAAACAATAACACTAAACTTGATTTTAAAATTAACAAAGATAGCTGTTCTGACTCAGCTCCCCAAACACGACAAACTCTCTGATGTGAACTCAAAAGATTCCTTTATTAGGAATGCAGGCAGCCCCAGCAAAAAGTTTCTCTCGCAGGCTAACAAGTCTGTCCGGCCAGAAGATGAATAGTTATCTGCCACATCTATTCATCTCCGCTCCCTGCCTTTTGTCCCCAGAACTGGGGTGGGGCCTCACTAGCAGGGGTGGCTCTTCCTTCCCCAGGATCGACCACAGCTTTCCACTGTTCTCCTCTTCTCTGCCTTCAGGTCAGCCGCGTGTCAGGCACTGGACCCAGCTGTTCCTCCTCTTCTTCATCAACCACCTCCAAACCTGGGGGCTGTTGACTCTTCATCTGAGGGCTGACACATGACCCAGGCTCTGCCTCTGTCTCTCTCTCTGCCAGCTCCATTCCCTCTTCCCCCTCAGAGCTCCCAGATTGCCCTGTTGCTGACCCTGACTCCCACACCTCCTCCTCTGATTCAGCTGCTGAAGGGGCCAGCAGCCGACAGGCCACAACAATAACAAGGAAGGGAGAAAGATGTATACAGGGAGGAAGTGGATTCTTATATCAGTCCATTAACCAACTCCAGTATGACATGCCTCCACTGGGCCCAGACCAATTGGTAGAGCGAGGCCAATTCTAGAAGGCCATAGAGTCTGTGTGGACCTCCCCTTGGGAGGCAGAATCTTCCAGAATTATCCAGGACACATGGCAGGAAATAAGGTGGAGGCTATTACCATGGACAAATGTTTTTTTTTTTGTCTCCAAGGACTGTAGATGTGTCTAGACTGGTTTTGGGAAGGTTGTTACGCATAATGTCTGTGTGTAGAACTTTACCTGATCTCATCACTCATACTCCAGATAATCACATATTTTTCTTGTACACATATTCTTAATTTTTTCTCCCACACTCGCTTCCCTTTTTTTGTCTCCTTTCTTGAGCACCCATAGTTACATGCCTTTCATACAAGGTGGAGTGAATTAAAAAAACAGGCAGGGTAGAAATTCTGAAAATGCTTTTTATTGTACTAAGCTAGAATCTTGAAAGCCTATCCAAGTTTCTCCCTGACCTGTTATACGCTAAACAAAAAAATCAGGATGGGATTATTTTGAGTATCTTTGTTGTCCTTTCCTGTTTCTAAGGATTCTGTAATATTCTTTGTAAGTTCTCCCCTTAAAGTTCATTCATTCTTTCCCCATTCCCAAGGCAGGTCTGTATTATTTTCCATCATATCACCTTCTTTTTTTAGCAACACAGCTTAGCTAGCCTCCACAGAGATCAAGAAACCAGCAATCTTGAGCTGAGCATCTGTAAGGAAAGAGAAGGCAACAGACGTTTATAAAAAATAAATAAATCTTTAACAAGCTGTTTGTTTTCTGTTGACCAGTTGGCAGGTGAGAAGAATTGGATGGGAGGCAGCTTCCAGCAGCTTATGGTAAAAGAAATCTAGCTGAAGGCAAACATGGGCATATTGGCCTTTCAAACACCACAATCCAGTTGATGCTGCTATTTCATTTGCTTTTTACCTCAGCCACAATTTAAATGAGTCATGGTGGATTTTGTTGAGTTCTTCTGCTGAAGTATTTAAACAATTTCTCTGGGTTTTTTTTTAAACTAAAGAAATAGTTCCAGTTCTTTTTTTAAAGAAAAAAAAAACCTCCTCTTCAGAAGTTAACCTAATTAAGTGAAGCTTGTGAATTAATTTGTTCCTAAGGAAAAATAAGAACTTAATGCATCTGATTCTGGTTGGGTGATTGCAACAATTTTTTCTCTAAGAACTAAATGTCAAATTAGCTGTAAAATTCAAATTAGCAAATCCATTTGTTACAGAAATTTTCATGCTATTTTGTCCTTAGTCCTTTAAAAGACAAGAAGCAACTCCCGCTCACACACACTCGCTCCCTCTCCCTCTCCCTCCCTCCCTCTCTCTCTCCCTCCCGCCCCTCTCCCTATCAAGCTATTGAATGAAGGAAGATATTTAGAACCACTACTACTGTATGAGAATTATCCAACATAGAAAATTGGTTATATTCTCACTGCAGTATTACTTCCAAAATAAAATTAAAGAAAAAAATGATCTTCATATAAATGGAGGGCAACCAGTCGCTCATGATGATGATTATGATGTTATCCATTCAGTTGTATTTGACTCTTGGCAATTCTATAGGTAAGGTCCTTCGATATCTTCCAATCATTCACTACTTCTTTGAGTTTTCCTATGCTTTGGCTGGTGTCAGTTCTGATGGTGTCCAGCCACCATGTTTTTGACAGTTTGATTTCCTTTTACTGCCAACTCTTCCAAACATAATTGCTTTCTCCAGTGAATTCCCACACATGACATGGCCATGTTACACACGTGGGACCACTAAGTCTTTTATGCATTATGATTTACAAGATGTATAGTCTATTCCATAGATTGCATATAAATCATGGGTTATTCCTATGACATATCTCCATTCCTGAACATCATTTCTTGGTGATTCCACATCAATAATTGGTGAATATTTCTTCTTATGGAAACCAATCAAGAATGTGCCTCTTAGGATTTTAGGGTAGATGCAACTCTTTCTGCTTCTCTAAAATGATGTAGACAAAGATACATTCAATAAAGGTACTATTTAGATTAAGTGTTGTAGGGTTTTACACTTATTCATATGATTTTAATTCTTAAATTTTGTCCACTGGCAACAGTCACTTTGGTGGAGGGGCAGCCATAATTAATAAGCAAGCAAGCAAGCAAGCAAGCAAACAAACAAACAAACCAAAATACTTTCAAACTTAGCTTAATTCAAAAGAGCAGTCTACAAATCAATGTAATTCTTAGGGCTAACCCATAGGCAGCAGCTGAAGTTCACCAGAAGCCAGGTACAAAGTGTAATGGTCTATAAGAAAGACAGGAGGAGGAGGTACCTTCAATGAATATCATGGCAATTTGACATCCCTAGAACAGAGGGACAACATTGTGACTAAAAATAGTGTGTGAATTCTGGATTCAGGCTGCAAAAATCTTTCTGGAGTAAAGAGATCTTAAGATTACCACATATTCTCCGTATAATTTGGGGAGGAGGTGTGAGCTGACAGAAGGAACTGCATTTTTGTGGTTGACTTTCATTTGGCTAGGAAATACAAGATTTCATAAAGATTGTAGCCACTAATGTAGCCTATATTATCTGAGGCTCACCTCTTAATCTCTTTGGATTTGTTTGTTTGTTTATGCCTTTTAAAGATTGAGAAACTTCTGATCAGGAAATCTTATGGAAGAGTTTTCTTCAATCCCTTAAAAAAGAAGTTTGGGCTAAAGGTTGAAAGAGTTGTAAAAATGTTTTTGAACATACAACAAAAGTTAGTGTTGGCTTTAGAAAGTTTTAAATGGATTAAAGACTCAGATGGACTTGATTTAAGACTTTAAAGTTAATTGAATGAATTGTTTCCCATTGGAAAATGTCCATTTGGAAACAACTGATCAGACAACTTTGAAAGCAGATGTTAGAACTTTGTTTGAGGGATCTAAACATTGTTGGAAGAGATAAAAAAGAACATAATATTGATTTATTTGATCAAGGTTAAAATAAAGAGCTCGCTATTTCTAGTAACTGGATGCCTGTGTTTTAAACATTTTGTTTATCTGAAGGTCTATATTTAGGACCACTACTTCTGGATGAGTAGTGATAATAAAGGGGATATGCTTAATAGAAATAGAGATATAAATATGAAAGGAGCAAATCAAATTGGATTTAATGGATAGATCCACTGGCCTGAAGTCATTCCACCAGCTATTATGCCTAAAACATGACTAGAACTCACAGTATCCTGGTTTCTAGACCAGCACCTTACATACAGAGGCCTGGTTTGCTGGAGTGGGTAAGATGCTGGTGAAATGACTTCAGTCCAATCATTCTCACTCAGCTAAATTCATCTCAAAGGGTTGTTGTTGTGGAGAAAATAGGAAGCAAGAGTATAAGCATCCAGATAAGCAGGAATTAATACCAGAGAAACAATCAAGCAGAAAACAATATCATAATCAAATAATTAACAAAGATAATCCCCCCCCAACACTGGCAGGGCAAGTTATGATCATATTGGAGCAAATAACCAAGCTCAAAAATTGCCAAGGATTCCACAGTTTAACACTGAGCTACAGATATTTTCTTTTATCCAAACTAGAAATACTGCCAGCCAGGCTAAATAAAGAGCCAGATTGGCAGTCAGTTCCCAAATATTACTGTATATTTAAAGAAGGGTGAAGCTGGCAAAAAGAGTTGCAATGTGGATTCTTCCACTGATCTCACGTTTTTCAAGAAGAAGCTGCACAATCAACCAAAGTGCAGATGAATGGCCTGAGGTTTTAGCCAGGATGCAGTTAGTACAGCAACAAGATTTGCTGTGCTATAAATATCATGAATGCCAATAGAGAATGAACTATTTATGTCCCTTCCCTTCCTTTCCCTTTCTTCTCAATAAATAGCTCCCCCTCACTATTTTTAGATGCTATTGATAAGGAACAGAAGGAGAGAATGATGGATTACCGAAGTATAAGAATGTTTTATGACAGCTCTTCGAAGCATAAAGGATCAATTATCAGGATAGTCTATTCAAGCAAAGGTAGACAAAACGGCTGCAGAAAAGGAAGAGAGCATGTAGCCCTATTGTGGTACATTTAATTCATTTTAAGGTACAATTCTACACTAGGTTCAGTAGAACATACTTCTGAGTAACTGCAAATATCCAGCTACAGAAAAGGATGATTAAAAATTGAAAACATGGATATTTTAGACAATCCCATCATTTATTATCTAATATACACTCTTACGTAGCTTCAGAGAATTCAGGGTGAGTTTTCAAAACTGCCCTTTCCATGGCTGAAAAATGTGTTAGAAGTACAAAGAGAAGTTTTGCTGCAAACTTTCAAAGAAGGTTGCCATTATTGTACCACCCAGCCTTTTGAAGAACCAAAACCAAGACCAATTCTGTGCAACTCATAAAATGGTAGAATTAGCAGCCCTTTGACCACACAGGAAGAAAGGCTAGGATATTCCCTTTATCTTCTATCAGAAGCCTTACCAAATGAAGAAGCTTCCTCCAAAAGACAATTGGGCAATTATTGTACATTCCATAAATCCAGGATAATCACTTTCATTGTGCTTGTAAAATGTTACATATTTATAAGCTTATTATTATATCCACTTACTGTGTTTTACCAAGAGGCCTTTTTTCTACTGCATAAATTGCTCGGAAATATTCATTCTTTCACCTCTTGCAATTGAAAAGTAGATGCAGAAGCACATACATTGGTAGTCACTATGTCAGAGTCTATACTTCCAGCAAAAGGGTCAAGAGAACTGCACAAACAAAAGATAATGTAATCAAACCCAGACATAGTTTAACACGTTTCAGTTGTCTTCCACCAACCATGACCCTGTGCCTCACAGCAGCATTGCATTAGGACCTTATAATGGTTGAAAGATGCCATGAGACCACTCAGCTCGATAAGCCTTTGCGTGTCCATGCACACAATACTGAATTATTTTGATTCATTACAATCTGGTTATTGATCTGCTTTTGGCTCCCAAACTGCCTAGATTACTGATTACATCAGGCAGTAAATTGTAAGTTTCGGCGATACACTTAAGTCAACAAGGAGCCAAAGGAAGAACTTAAGTGGAGGCTTGAGAAAGAATCAGCAGTTAATTTGATCAAAGCAAAGAGCTGGGCAAACCGTTCCAAACATATACAAAAGAGACATGTAAGGAAGGCCACACCTTGGGAAAGGTATGGCGCCCTTTTATAACTTCAGAGACATCAGCTTAGTATCCAATTCTGCTGCCTTCCTTGTAGCCCTGCATTGGCCATGCAGTAAGGAACAGTGGGGCTGGGTGCTTAGCAACACAGATCAAAGGTGTGAGTTAGAGCTGAGGTGTAACTGTAGCAGCTCCAACCTAAGATAAGTGCCAGGCTCAGGATGGTACAGAAAAACAAGATTAAGATTGATGGGGGTTCAGACTGATGGCAGGAGCATGTTTGACAGATACCATATATTTTACAGAGGCCCAATGTAGTATGTATGTGTTACAGGAAACAAATGTATAGCTGAAGCAAATGTTTACAGAACAGAATAACAAACTTCTACTAATTCTATTATTCCAGTATATTATATTCTACTATTTCTGCTTACTCTACTATTATGTCCCTTCACTGCGATACACAAACTGGGATTGATTAGTTTGTACAGTTTGCCTGTTGCGGAATTAAGCCATTATCTTAGGATATTGTTTCAACCCACTAAAATGGTTTATTTGCTCGATTACAAAGAGTAGATCTGGATAAGCTATGAGAACCAAGCAAAATTGTTCCTTTACCTTATATATTGTTCTTCACAGGTCACAGTGAGAAGCAACTTGGGGGAAAATGAAGTGTGGAATTAGAAATGTGGAGAATAATAATTGTGGTTGAATGGTTTAGGATTACTACAAGCGTCATTTAGGCATTTGAAAGGAATATGGAAATTCACAAGGACCCTTTATTTGCCCTCATATTGAACATGCATCTTAGAAAGGAAACATTACTTCCATTCTAATTTAAGATTCTTATTGAAGACAAGGTTGCATATTGATCGACTTTTTCCAGAGAAAGTGATGTTTTATAATATGAAATACAATGAAAGTTGTTTATACTGTCTACTTTATTCCCTCATAAAGTAGGCTGGGAATCCTTGGTTTCCAGCACGCTAAGATGGAAATCAGCTTGTTTGATTTAAGCTTAACACTTTGCACATACCCAATAATTATATCATCATTACATTTTATAGTTTGCAAACTGCAGCATGTGTTCTAGTGAGCAATATGAAATCAGCCATAGTGACTTCATCAAGAACTACAGAGAAATATTATTTTTAAAAAATAACCCATCTCTTATTTTTATAAATCAGTCAAGGCAATAAACATATTTAATGCTCCTTCCTCTTCCTATTTTCCTCTTATTTTTGTTTTTCTTTCTTTGGCTAGGGAGGGCTGGGGAACGTTGCAAATGACTGTGAGATGCTGCAACAACAGTTGTAAATGCAAGTTATTTTGGTTGGGGAAACCCAGCCAGCCATTGACAGAAAGCTATGAGATGAGGTAAAATAGCAGTGATGATACAGTTATTGTACTATTGTCGTGTAATATCACAGAGGATCAAAACACCCATGGTTCTTTTGGATTTTAATTTTTAGAAAAGTGTGGGAAAGGTACAGTAAAGTAGATTGAAGAAATAGCACTTAGAATGATTAATATGTATTTGTTTAGAAAGCTCTATTATTCCAGAGGGAAAACCTGCAGGGAAGATCAATGAAGATAAGCACAGGCCGTGCTTTGCTGCAAACAGTAGATTACTTAAAAATAGTCTGAAAATACTTTCACTTTCAACTAACTTTGAAGTTAGTTAAGGTTCTTTTGTTTGTAATGCCCTTCTAATACTATTCCCTCATTCTGAAAAATCTCATATTTCTAGACACAAATCTTTCCTCTTTTCCTTAAATTGCATTGCACAATGCACATCCAGAAATTGCTTATATGAGATTATAAAAAATTCAGGCTCTCATGAAACATAGGTCATTGGGAAGAGACATTCAAACCTTTATGGAAGGTTGCATAGTGATAACCAGACTCTGGTTCAGAGAAATCTAATAATGATTTAGCTTGGCATTAATTTCTCATCATTCTAAGCCTTTTTCCCCCCCTCTCTATATTTTGTTGGTAATCAGAATTAAATTAACAAGATTGGGATGCCTGCCTAATTATGAATTCATAACCAGATGTCTGGGTATCCATTACTCTCTTATGAGAATTGTGAATATGCAAAATACAAAATGTTCTAGTTCTTTCTTCTTCTGAAATGAAATACCAACTTTCTCTTGGCATTGTTCAAAGTATATATATCCATTCTGCCTCAATATGCTATTGAGCTGTGGTAACACAGTGGTTAGAATGCAGTATTGCAGGCTAATTCTGCTGACTGCCAGGAGTTCAATTCTCACTGGCTCAAGGTTGACTCAGCCTTCCATCTTTCTAAGGTCGGTAAAATGAAGACCCAGATTGTTGGGGGCAATATGCTGACGCTGTAAACTACTTAGAGAGGGCTGTAAAGCACTGTGAAGGGGTATATATGTCTAAATGCTACTGCTATTGGTGGGTATGTCTCCAAATATTTGGCAATATTTGACCTGATAAACCTTCCCTATTTTCTATTACTGAATTGCTCTTAGTAGTAAGCCAGAAGATCAAATGTGTTAGTCCAGTGGTGGGAAGGGAATACTATTCAGTTCCTTCTTTTTTGTAAATAATTTTAGGGAGGGGAAAAAACAATGATTCTGACTGAAACTCTGCCAATGTACTTGTACAACTTGCCAAACTGAATCTAACAATTGTTTGGAGGACAGCTCTCCCAATTCCTGATATGTCCAAGCTAATTAAGTATACTTAACATGTAGACTGGGACCCTATTTTCATTAATCAAACCTTTTGATGGGGAGAAGAAGAATAAAACTCAATGTTCTATAAAGAAAAAGTTGCTAAAAGATTTTTATCACCGGATATTTATTTCACAAATAGTATAAGTAACCTTGTATGACTTTAAGTAGCCCCTTAGCACTTTATTAATTATAGCACAGGCCATTAATTTTCAGATGATCCTGTTTGGCTTTCCTGAGGCTTGTATTACAGTTAAAGAATAACAGCATACATATTTTGTTTCCTAAAAAAAGCCTTTTAAAAATGTAAATGGCCGGAAATGTTTTTTTCACTTCTCCCTTTGCACGCTCCATTAGTTAAATTAGAATTTTTTTTATTATTTTTATTATTGTGAATGATCAAGCTAAATGCACTCTACCTGCCATTTACAGCTTGTTAAAGGCTTGGCAGAATCCAGCTATGTTGGCTGCTTTCTACTTTATCAGGTAGGTCACAAACTCTACAGATGAACTGAGAGTACCTGCTTTAGGCTGCCAAATATCTTTCCAATGTTGAGTTTGGCTTGACAACTTGCAAGTCGTATGAATCTATTCTCAATTTTCATCATGAAAAGTTTATCAGTCAATTGATTTTTGGCCAAAGCCAATTAGATGTTTCTTTGCTTTTCAACCTCAAGGGACATATGTTAAATGAAAGTTGGAAAACCCCTTTTTTCTCCATTCTAATTTCTTTCCCTACAATATTAATCAAGCATAAAAGCTGTCATTAGAAAGATATATATTATAATCTGATAAGGGAGAAGGCACCATGTGTATTTTGGTAAGCAAAATGCCTTGAACAAGTCTTGCTGTTCCAATTAATGACCAGAAAAAGCTATTTGAGATGTAACAACCACACAAAATTCAAGGCAGACTTCTCTGCCTGAGCCAAGTGGCTAGTTAATTTGTTTACTCATAAATTCACCTGAGAGGTCCAAAGATTTGCCATGAGGAAAGGGAGAAGAGGTGTGGTGAGTGTCTGGATGAAGAAAAATTACTAACTACATTAAGGAATAGTAACAATTGCTCACCAAAGCTCTTCAGCATAGATATTTCGAATTTGTGAATGAGTAAATCTTGTATTCTTAACTAAATGATACACATCTATAGCATTTGTAATATATTTAATTCCTTGAAAGTTTATTGCATATGCAAATTGCTTCTATAGATTGTATCATATATATCATATCAAGTATGTGAAAGACTTGTCTGTGGCAGAGATTCTACTTTGGTATCTCATTTCTGTAAAGTGTTTAAATGTTTTAGAATTTCTTTTTAAAGAATTTCTTAACTGTTTGCTTACATAAATAATGCCATTATGTAACTAGTGGCTAGGGTTATTTTTCCTGGCTACATGCTCAACTTTTGTTTAATGTTTGTACAACTCATTTACAAATGTCACTTTTTTTTCATCCATTTGTTTCAATCTGGTAGTGCCTTAAACTATATAGTATAGATTGGCATCAGAGTACTTGTAAGAACATTCAGTAATTAAAATCTACTTTTTCCAATCTTCAGTGCTTAAATTATGAAGTCCAACAACATCTGAAGGCCCCAAAGCTATCATGGAGGAACAGTTTGATTCCTATTACTTCTGCACCTAGCGAAATATTTATTTTATTGTCTTGTCAGCTTTTCTTGACTAATCAAAATTCAAGATCTCTTTCTCTAGAATAAAGTACATAACAATGGTATGCAGGAACAATAAATATGTGTTGCATAAGCATTACTTGGAAACTGTAAAAAGAGAATGCAAAAAGAGAATGCAGCTTTTGCAGCAAATATTTTCCAATAGGATTTACTGGAAGGCAATTCTCATGTTCAGAAGGACTTACTTTCTCAGCATTTTGCCCATGATCTAGCAAAAACTGGAGAATAAGATCATTAAAATATGCATTAAACACTTTAGGAGGGAAATATTGACATTATTATACTGAAGTTAAATTTAAATATTTTTCTCAACTGCTGAATTGGGCAAGGACATTATTTTGGGAGAGTGAATGACATCAAAGAAATATAATGAAAGACCATTCAATGATCTTTGCTAAGTTATTCTCACAAAAGCAAGAAAGGGACATCACAACAACAAAACAATAGAATGAAATTTGAAAAGGTAGATAGTTTTAAAATGCTGGATACTGAAATCATACTGCATCTTGCCTCTGTTACTTATCCAGCAACATAAACCCTGCACCTATTCTGTTCCTGTTGTAATACACTATCTATGATTTTGGCCTAACGCAGTGGTCGATAATGAAACCATAATAAAATTGATTGATTGATTTTGGACTCTCCCATGAGGAGTTATTAACAAATATTTCTGGTTTTTCATTTGCTGTACGTAACTCTTTATCCTATGTGCCTAGACTTCTAACTATGTGACACAGTAGAGGACGGGGTCTGGCGTGCTATGGTCCCTGAGGTCGTGAAGTGTTGTACACAACTTAGGAACTAGATAACAACAAACATAGCCTTCTAAAACTGTGCAGGATTTTTGTCTAAAAATCACTAGGATATAGTCCCTCTTCATATAAAATTGTAACTTCCCATCTACACCCCCCCCCAAAAAAAAATGTACAAAAGGAGAAACAAATAAATCCCTTTAAAGGTATTGAAGATTTCTCCCTGTTTATAAAAACTACTTCAATAACCCTCTTCAAATATTATGGGTTTATGGTTTTCCCATAATAATAATAATAACAACAGTAATACCGTAAGGAAGAACCTCTTTTTTGGGGGGAGTGGGGAAATCCCCAAATTGGAAAGGTTATTGTCATTCAGCTAAGGACAAGAATCTTTGCAGGATTCAAGCTTGCCTGTCAACATATTCAGTCCTTTTTCTGTAGGCAGCTAAGATGAAATTCTCTTTTCTTTAGAAGAAGTTAACCAGCTTCCATAAAACATTTACTAAACCTGTAGAGATCTCAATAGTAAGAGGTTTATGGTGAATGTTTCCCCCCTTGAGTAAAGTGCTCAAATATGTAGCAAAACACTATAAGCAATTACTCTTGAATGACCCTGAGTTTCTGAGTCCTTAACAATTGAGGCCTAGGTTTCAAATTGGAAATCAAACATCTTTGGTCACTGGAATGTTGAGAAAATAACATTCCATTTGTAGAATGTTGGGAGAGGAATAGGAAGAGTTATGTCTCGTCACTGTTCTTGTAATTTTGTTCTTGTAATTTTGTTATCAGGATAAACCCCTGGAACATCTGTACAGATTGATGATCATGAATGGAATTGCTATCTAGTGATTTCACTCATACACAGCTAGCTTTTTTTGTAGTAATTTTATTAAAGTTTACAATTAAAAACAATAAAAGCTACTACAAGCTTGAAAAATAGAAAGTACAGAAAAATATAAAAAGAAAAAATAATATGATAAATAAAAAAGAAATGACTTCCCTTTCATTGCAACTATAAGAAACTTTAGTATATTATCAATTTCTCTTAAAATACAACACATGATCTCCTCTTGCCATATTTCATTTCTTATCTATAAATAAATCCTTACAACCTTGCTATTCTATCCTGGTCAGCAAAAGGCCATTAAGGGTTACCAGAGATGACAACATATTCATTTTAAGCTTGATCAAGTAAACCAACTTTATATTCCTCCTTTTACTTTTAACAAACGTGATCTTTAATCACTTCAAATGATGTCCTAAAACTTGCTTTTTTTTTATTTTTCTTTGTACCATTTCAAAAAAATTCTACAAAACTTTAACAGGTCTCTTTTGTAAATCCAATATAGAAAAGTTATTCAGGTCACTGTTTTGGTTGATTATTTATATATCCCTTTTAATTATTAGTATCAGCTTGTTTGTACAGATAGATAGATAGATAGATAGATAGATAGATAGATAGATAGATAGATAGATAGATAGATAGATAGATAGATAG
>JANHFL010006114.1:42890-54345 GCA_032468155.1 Oxyrhabdium leporinum
TTTTTGATTTAAAATCACTTCCACCATCAAAATTCTCCCTTCTTCATCTTTGAAGATTTGTTTGGCATTCATTGTTTTTTTAACATATAGTACCACCGCTCTTTTTTTGTGTTGTGGTAGCGAGTAAAATAGTTTCCCCAATTTAGAATGCCCCAATAGCTTATAATGGTGTTTTTTAATATGTACTTCTTGGAGTGATATAATGTTTTAATTTTTGTAGTTTTGAAAGTGTTTTTTTTCTCTTTTCATAGAGGAATTCAATCTGTTTATATTGACTGATAACATCTTTGTTTTACTTATACATAGGTCTTACACTCTTGGTTGCTCTTATTTCTCTGGGTTCTTTTGCTATTGCTCCTTCTCACTCTGCTCGTATTTTTTTCTCCATTTCCCTCTCATCTTGTTGTAGATCTTTTTCTTCCAACATTGGAGCTTTTTGGTCTTTATACACTATTTCTCCTCTCATTTCCTGTTCCTCTTCCGTGATAAAGTGACAATCATAAAATTCCATTGCTTTACCTAATGTCTCCAGTCTGTATCCTTTTTCCTGCCAGGTAACTAATATTCCTTCAGGTATCAGCGACCTGAAATTTACGTTGTATTTAATCAAGACTGTAGTCAGAAAATGGTATTGTTTTCGAAGGCCCCTTACTCTCCTGGAGATCTGCTTCAAGACTACCAATTGCTTCCTTTTGTATTGCAATGGTTCATCTCTTGCCTTGTTGAGTATCTCATCTCTTATTGATTTTTTTCACAAACTTTACATGCATTTCTCTTGGAAGCTTATGTCTTCTCGCATAGTTCATGTGAATTCTAAAAGTTTCGTCAATTTCTATTTCCATTTCCTGTTTATCTATTCCCAGCACCTTCACCAACAACTCTTCCATTATCTCAGATATGTCCTCCCCCTTCTCCTCTTCTATATACTGAAATCTCAAGTAGTGGGCGACTTTTTCTATTTCCAACATTATCACTATGTTTTCTAGCTCTTTATTTGCTTGTATCAACTTATGGTTTATATCATCTACTTTTTTTTCTACTTGTTCTGATTTTTCCTCCATTTTCTGAATTCTTTGCTCATTTTTTGTTATCATTTGCTGAAAAAGTTCAAGTTTTCCATCTATATTTTTATTTTTCTTTCATCTCTGCTGTATCATTTCTCACTTCCCCTATGTCTATTCTTATCTCACTGTGGTTTTTTGTCATAGACTCCTGTAGTGCTTGGAACATTGCCAATACCTCTTTTTGCAAAGTATTTGATTTTTCTGACTGTAACATGTTCTCAATTGACCTCTGGTTAGATGGGCTTGAGGAAGCTGATGATGGTGTAGAGGATGCCTTCTTCCTTATTCTGGTTATATTTGAGGTTGACATCTCAATGTGCCGACAATGAGTATTTCCACCAATCTTACTAACAACCAACAATAAACCAACCAGAAGTTAACCAACTGTAGAAACTTGACACCACGATGCCCCACATAACCAATAAAAATAGCCTACGTATCAAAAAAGAGAAGCCCTGTTACAACTTCAGCTCCCTCCAGTTCAAGTTCAGTCACTCTTCAATATCTCAATATTTTTCAGTGTGTCAATATTTCAGTATTTCAGTACCCAAATCAAAATCCATTAAGTTTGTAATCCTTAAGGCCCGCTATAACCCAGTCTTGGCTTTTAATATTCCAGTAGCTTGCAAAATTAATCCACAATGAAAAAGAGAAGAAAAATGAAAAAGTTTTTTTTTAAAAAGTAAAAAAGAGAATCAGAGAACAAAAAGAGGTGAGAAAAGATTATTTGTCCTTGGTGATGTCTTTTGTGTTCTATACAGTTACTTCAATATCTCAATGTTTCAGTATTTCAATACCAAAATCAAAATCAATTGAATTTATAATTCATAAGGCCTGCTGTAACCCCAATCTTAACTTTAATGTTCCAATAGTTTACAGAATCAATCCACAAAAAAAGAAAAGGGAAAAATCAGAAGGTAAAAAAGAAAAAAAATATTTGTCCGTAGGAATATCCTTTATATTCTATCAGTTAATATTTATAATCCACAGGGCCTGCTGTATCCCCAGTCTTTAATAATCTGATGTTCAAAAAAAAAAAGGAAAAATATATAGATGAACTAAAAAAGGGAGAAAAGAGAAAGAAAGAAAGAAAGAAAGAAAGAAAGAAAGAAAGAAAGAAAGAAAGAAAGAAAGAAAGAAAGAAAGAAAGAAAAAGTCAAGCTAAACCCAAAGTTTCCATCTTATGTCTACAGAATCAGTACTTGTCTTTTCCATCCATCAGCCAAAAATATTTATAATCCACAAAAGTCCAGAAGCAATTCTTCCCTGTGGTTGTTCCAATCTTGCTTTTTCCCACAGTAGTTTTCAAAACAAGGCTTAGTCTTTTATCTATTTCTTAACACCAGAAGTACGGTTCTCAAAACAAAATATTATCAGTCTCTTGTTAAGTCTAGCTAGTTCTGGGTGATTTTTCTTGTATATACCAGCGTTAGCCAGTAGATGGCAACTTTGCTTTCTTTTTCCTTTCCACAGTGTGTTAGGAGTACAGAAAAAAAAAGTAAAAAGGGAAAGAACTTTCACGCAAAGTAACTACAAAGAAGTATAAGAAGCATAGTTAAATAAAAATATCTGTCAAATTTTGCTTGTTAAAGTAGTCAGTCCAGTCTTTCTCATACAATTAAGAATAGTTATTTCATTGCTTCACTTTCATTTTCAGCAGGTGTGTAATTCGCTCAAAATTTTCACTAGCTGCTTCCCGGAGGGGGAAAGAAGTAACAATTCCCTCCCTCCTTCTCTCTGGAGTCTCCCTTCTTCAAAATTTTTTTGGTGAATTTGATTTAATTTAAGTCCTGGGTAGAAATTAGGTAGTCCTTACCCCAATTCGATACACTGTTTCTTTTCTTTGTGCTTACTTGTTCCAGTTGTCAGAGGTCTGGTTCATCCATTAATTAAATGGTTGTCTTCTTCTCCGCCTGTCAGAAAGATTTTCCTGGATCTAGCAAAGTGGACCACCACTGTCCACTTGAGATCAATGGGAGCCCTTACTTTTCTGTCACCCCTATGAGGTGACGTTTGGCTCCAAAGAGCCTCCAGGCAGGCAGAAAACAGCTGGTCTTCATGGAGCCCCGCTCGCCACAGCTGTCCTGCTCCAACATCAACCGGAAATCTCTTGATTTATATATTCTTGAAATCTGCTTGTTTAATGAGCCGTGGTGATGCAGTGGTTAGAATATTGCAGGCTAATTCTGCTGACCGCCAGTAGTTCGATCCTGACTGGTTCAAAGTTGACTCATCCTTCCATCCTTCCAAGGTTGGTAACATGAGAACCCAGATTTTTCAGGGCAATATGCTGACTCTGCAAACCACTTAGAGAGGGCTGTAAAGCACTTTGAAGCAGTATATAAGTCTAAGTGCTATTGCTATTGCTACCAAACCTGGTCTTTAGACAAGACAGCAACCAAGAATTCCAGTTATCTCCTTGCTGCCATCTTATGGATACCTGCATTTTTGCAGTGCTATTTCTGTGTTTCCAGACCACATGGACAGTTGTACCTTATTTAATTAAATGTAAATATAACTTTTTCAAGACTTATCTTCACATCTTGTTAACCACAATTGAAGATGCTTCACTAGCCCATCCTCGTGGCATTGCCTTCCTGCTCATGTGCACACAGCCTACATTTTTCTTTAGCTGCTCCGGTTTTAAAGTCATGTTTTCTATTGTTTTTTCTCCCAATACATGTAGTCCTTGACTTCTAACTGTTCATTTGACAACAGTTTGAAGTTACGAAGGACTTGGAAAAAGTGACTTCTGATCTGACCTTGAAGCTATGGTTCCCAGGGTCACGTAATCACAACTCATGTACTTGACAACTGACATGTATTTACAATAGTTGTAGCATCATATGATCACGAGATCACAATTTGCACCCTTCCCAGCCGGCTTCTGATGAGCAATGACAATTGAAGAAACTGGATTCACTTTTTCATTTTGTGTCACTCTCATCTTTCACATTTTTCTTCATTTTTCTTGTTTCTCCCTCTCATTCTGCACCATGGTTGCTGCGTCTCAAAATTTTTCCTAGAAGCTTTTCTTCAGAGAAAACTGAGGGGGAAGGACTGCCACAGAGAAGTCCTTCTTAATTCCCCTTCCTGCTAACCAATCCACACACAACCTAACATTTACGGGTAGTCCTTGACTTACAACCTTTTGTTTAGTGACCAAAGTTGCAATTATACTGAAAAAAGTGACTTATGACCCCTTTTTGCCTTTACAATTGTTGCAGCATCCCCATGGTCATGTGATCAAAAGTCAGTTGCTTGGCAACTGACTATATTTATGATAGTTGCAGCATCCCTGGGGCCATGTGATCATCTTTTGTGACCTTCTGACAAGGAAAATCAATGGGGAAGCCAGATTCACTTAACAACCATGTTATGAACCATGGTGGAGCAGTGGTTAGAGTGCAGTACTGCAGGCTACTTCTGATGACTGCTGGCTGCCTGAAATTTGGCAATTCAAATCTCACTAGGCTCAAGGTTGACTCAGCCTTCCATCCTTCCGAGGTGGGTAAAATGAGGACCCAAATTTGACTCTGTAAACTGCTTGGAGAGGGCTGTAAAGCACTGTAAAGTGGTATATAAGTCTAAGTGCTATTTCTGTTAGCTCAACAACTGCAGTGATTCACTTAACAAGTGCAGCAAGAAGAGTCATAAAAATTACAGATAGGCCTTGACAAAACTAACAACTGTCTTACTTAGCAATTGAAATTTTAGGCCCAACTGTGGTCATAAGTTAAGGCCTACCTGTAATACACTTTCTTGTAAATTATCTTTCAGCTCTCAGAAGGAGAGATACAGAGTTTCCTTGCTGTACCTAAGGCCAACTTTGTTTAAACAACTGAGAGATTTTGCAGTTTAAGACTTTTAAAATCGGTAAGCTAAGTGTTGTCCTCCCACAATGGCAAACAAGGGAAAATTGGTCACAGGGTATATTGATTGCTTTGGCCAATGTAAGCTGGAAAATTTGGCAGACAAAACTCATTAAAACAGCAGGCCCCATATTATGCGTTATCGCATATGCATGCTATTTATTCAAGTGCTATTTATTAACTTAGCTGTCCCTTTCTTCTAAAATATTGGCTTTGTGGGCCAAAATGAAGGGATACCCACTATATTTACTTAAAACTTAACTATATGGAGCTGTGCCTAGTGGGAGAAGAAAATCTTAATCGAGGGGCAATAAAGAACAATCTTTCAGGGATGTGATAATGATTCTCCCGTTGTTTCTGAAAGGCCACTTATGAAAGCAAGCAAGTGCATAATGTTCTGAGGACGGCTGGATGTCACATTGTGTTTCATGGATGGTTCTAAATGAGCTGAACAGGCTTGTTTTGATGAACATTAACATTTTGACACCAAATTAAACATGGATTATTTGAGCCCAGCACAGCAATGTACTTCTGACGGGCTCAGACATTATTTGGTAAGTAAAAGTGTCTGGGATATTAAAGACAATGGCTAAGATCTTACTCAGCTTCTCAGGACAGGTCTGTAATCTTTATAGCTGAATATCTCTGCAGAGAAGACTGTCTCCAAACTAATAAGAAACTCCACTATCAATATGGCTTTAAGGCATGACCTATTTTTTTCACACACTGTCACAGAGCTCGAACAAAAAACAAATCATGGCATGTATTTTCAGAAACAGCCTTCTAGGTATTTTTTATTTTTTTAAAAAATACAATGCAGAATGTTTTCCAGACTGGCAGCTGATGTCCACTGTGGGACTGAAATTAATCAAAACACAGAGTGTGAAGAGCATGCTATGTATTATTGCAATCCATAATTCAGAAATGACAGCCATGTCTATTTACTAGAGGGAAACATTTGTTTAACAAAAAGTTAATGTGTGTTGCTCCCCACCACCCTCTATAATCTTCCCAAGATGTTATTATTAGGGATCTGCTCAGGGATAGCTTCTTTTTTTCTCTGGATGATATCAATTCAGCTATTCCAAGATTGGTCCCTCAAAGTATTTCAGACATTGTTCATTTTTTAAAGAAATTCTATTAGCTCTGGAACACCAGGCCTAGAACAGGGTTCCCCAAAGCCTGGGCTGTGGCTCACTACCATGCTGGGGGCCCTTCAGAACCATGTTGCAGAAACAGTGGGCAAGTGTGCACCCAGTTCAACTTCCACAAACGGTGAGTCAGGGCATACGACTCCATTTGTGCAAGCTGTGCACGTGTGTGTTTACCAGCCACTTGCTTGGAAACATCCCCTCTCCCCATCCCCACCAGCCCACAAAACCAGAAAGTTGGGGAACGCTGGTCTAGAACATAATTAACTTTCTGGTCTGAATAACTACATTTCCAAGAAAGTACTAGCTGGATCCAGAAGGGAAAAAACTGAATAAATAGACCGTTCCTTTTCCAGAGTGGAAATTTTACACACACCTACTACCTAACATTTCAACTTTCCTGTGTGTGTGTGTTTTTTTAAGCAAATGGGTGCATTATGAAACAATATTTTGGACTATACCTCTGTGTGGTTTATATTGTTTAATATTTCTGGGATCTCAAGTAAATCTTGGAGGAAAAGGCTGATGATTAATTTGCAGCATGTCGGATTCTAATTTTTTAAAAAACTAAAAGAGTATCTTAAAATAAATGAAAAGGAAGTAAGGCAGGGAACCTGGCAGCCAGCAAGAGAGGTGGGTGGACAACCAAAATGGCACACACTCAGATACGGATTATGTAATACTGATGCAAATTACATATTTTTGTCATTTGCATAATGGTATTGTGTATAATGTCATTATGGCTTCTCCCAGACATGTAAAACCAGGTAGTGAATAGATAGTCACTTGAATCTGGGCAGACACAAATATCTTAATATCAGAGCCAGTTAAGTGTTCACCATTTAGACTTTAAATCTATCATTAGGGAACTTCTGCTGAAAAACCTTTTGTCTTATTACTGCAGTTATATCAACAAAGGTTGAAACCGGAAGATAACCTGAACCATTTATTATATCATCAAGCTATTGTAAAGTTTCTTTCTCATAATCTGAAAGATTATATCAAAATGTAAATAAATCAAAACAAGGCTCTTTATTTTCATACTTTTCGTATTTTGTTTTGTTTGGAGATGTGCATTGTGTGGAGAACAATAAAGAGAAGCATATCAAATTTGTAATCGCCATCTGAGTCTTTGTAAAAGCATTTCTGTTATTCTCCCTTTGAAATTTGGTGCTGTAGAAAGTTAGCACCCAGACCTCTCCTAGAAGAGTGAAATATTTTAGGAAATATTTAAAAAAGTCAGAATATTATATTTTCCTGGGTGATAAAAGAAGAAACATGTTTTAAAGACAGAAAACTGCTCCCTGCCCCCAGCAGGTATTTGGTGCCCATTAAGAAAGACTGAGCCAGCCTATTTACAAAACAAAAGACCTTCAGATCCAGGATAATGGGATTATCCTTCAGGGCAAAGCCATTTAGCCACAATAGGAATTGCCAACAAGCCCCTTCATTGCATCAGCAAGCTTCAACTAAACCTGGGACTCAGATAGCCTGCAAAGTTAGCTGTGACCCCTACAGCAACCAATACAATACATGCTCTGGCCACAGGAGCAGGAAGCTGAAGGGCAAGGCCCAAGAGAGGGTATAAATCACCCTCACTCTCCACTCCATGTTGTCAGTTGCCCAGAACCTCAAACCCACGTGGTCCTGTTCATCAATAAACCATCTTTCCAATCACCATCCATGTTTCCAGTGTCTTTCTCCCCACTTGGAACTAAACCAGATGGATATTTCTTCCAACAGTGCCTTTCAAAATATGCATTCATCAAGAAAAGTTTCCACTCTTGTAGGTATTTCAGTAGAATAAGCCACCAAACCTCATAGCACTTTGATTCTATTGTGCTTCTGGCACACATTTGGAAGGGTTGGTAAAGGAGAAAAAGATGCAGAAAAGTACTCCCAAACACACAACATCCTTCCTACAAGGTCATGTTTGGTACTCACCTCCCAACATACAAATGAAATGCAGTTATTGAGGTGATGCTTCGCACAATCATATGAAAATGGATACAATAGCAATTAAAATAAAATAAAAGAGAAAATCGGGCAGATTTGATATATGTAATGTTTTGTACAAATGAACTTGATTTGCATATTTAAGAGACCCAGATTAAAGCTCTGCCACATTATTTTCCACCACTTTTGTGGGAACTCATGCAGAACTGAAAATGCTTTTGTTCCTCTTGGGAGTCTGTAGTCTGCAGATTTGGGCAGGGGGGTGAGGAGACAGGGAATAAGATGGACCAGAATTTTGCTGTCTCTTTTTATAACATGCTTCTGAATTAAATTTTGTTCAAGGACACTTCCCAGTATTGAAGTATGTGATTTTTGCTCTCCATTTGACATGCTCTCCACCAAACTCAAGTTTTTCTGGATGATTTTGCCTCCCTTAGATGGAAGTAGCCCATTAATTCTATATTTGTATTCTATTAGTACAGTGGTCAATCATTTCACTCCAGTTGTTTTCTTTACTGGCACAGAGATAGAACGGTTCCAAAGCAAACTCCAACTACAAACCATACAAACCTTGGATATTTCAAATCACTTAATGATTAGAAAGGATCACATAACTTGATTGGATTCCTCTCCTGCACACCCAACAGCTGGCTCCATGTCTTCAAGATCCAAAGGTCAGAAATAGGCAGCTTGCTTTGTGATACAAGTGGGCACAAATACACATACATAATTTAGAACTTGGCGCAGTCAAGATTCCAAACAATGGACCAAATCATGCCATCTGCCTCCAATGCACAGAGTATCATGTGGCCAGGTCAAGGGGATGTGACTGAAGAATGGAGCAGCAGGGACAGCTGTTCTCTTTTTCTCATTGCATTTCTAAGAGCAAGATGACTTCAAATATATTTAATTGTGATTGGAATATATGAAACTAAATATTAGGTGATATACATGCTTCAAAAATAATTCAGAAGTCTTTTGGACTTCATACAAGCAATTATAGTGCCTCTGTGCCAGTTCTCACAACTATTTTCCAGCCTCGTATGCAATCTTGAAACAAAAATATTGCCCTTACTTTAAGGAATCCGCCTACTGAGCTAACACGGTCTTTTAGCAATAGCGCCTTTTTTTCTCAGTTTGTGAAAAGCTTAAAACAAGTTGAGCAACTTTGTAGAGGAACAGTATGCTTAGGAGAGCTCCAAGGTACATCTTCCAATTATGAATGTCAAAGCATTCTTGGGCTAGCAACAGCAAACCACTTCTGAAAAACCTTGCCAAGAAAACTGCAGGGATTTGTCCAGCCACTCTCCGAGAATGATTGAACAGAAGAAAATAAAGAAAAGTTTTCAAACTAAAATCCAACTGAGTCTGCATGGCACAACTCAAAAGTCTTGAAAACCAACATACTTGAAGAAAATTTCTTCCCTCTCCTCACAATTGCTATAATTCAACATAGTACAGCAAGTCCTTTGAAATAATGGGCTGTGGATCCTTGACTTTGGTTTCTCTAATATTGTCAAGCTCTTCATGTCCAGAAACATTTTCAGACTAAATCAAAGTAAATCTCACTACAACCACATACCCCATGCACATAGATTGGAATTGTCAGTCAGCATCCTCTAAAGTTAGCAAATAGTAGGTTGCAAATAAAAAATAAAAATCCTAGCTCTGAGCCTTTATCTACAGCAGGGCTGTCAAACTTGCAGGCTGCGGGCTGGATGCGTCACGCGCTGGCCATACCCACGCCTGGTTTAGCAAAGGGGGTGGGAAGTCACAATATGTCATGTGACGCCATCGTGACGATGCAGGTTTGACACCCCGATCTATAGCATGTTCTGTTTTGTATTTCAACCATCTCAACGTTAGCAATCAGGATCAGTTGCCCAGCCGTTAAGATTCCATGTTGCAAGATGTCATTCCTCTGTTCATGCATTCAAACGACTAGAAGCCATGGCAGGATGCTAAGGCAACACAACCACTGCAGCGAAACAAGGGATCCCAAGTACTGATCGATGCATTCATGAGCCACAGGGAAAATGTTCTGCTCCCAGGCTCTGCAGAAATCCAGCTCTAAAAGTGGAAAACCAGATTCAGCAGGTTTTCCACTGAATCGCAGCTGAACCAGAACTAAACTAATTCAGCTGCTGAATCCCATAACCTTCTGGGATCCCATGAAGAATCAGTTTGGGGAGCAGGGCAAACACCTCAGAAGATAGACCCTGCAGGAAGTTTTCTGTTTTGAATAATACATCTATTTAAAGAAGGCCTGAATAAACGTTGAATGCCCTGATATCATCTTTGTTCATCTTTTTTTTTTTTTGAGGTATGATATCTAAAACATTGGGAAGAGAGTTTGTTTGATATATGTTTGCTTTCCAATTCTGTCTCTTTCGTGTAAGAAAGACAGAAGTCAGCTTGAGTGAAATGCTTATGGCCTCTCCACATGCGGTGTTTGCACTGACCCGGCACAAAGAAATCAACATTGCTCTTCTCATCCTTCTTTGTCAGCCAAAGCAGTGCTCTTGTTCTGTCCTCACTACATGTTAGTCTTTGTGTGGGAGGTGGGTTTGTCCTTGGAGGACCATGTGCCACAGATTAAGATGGATGCTTCTTTGTGCTTCCCAGCATGCACTAGTTTTGAGAGTGTGGACTGATGGGTAATGAGGTGGGGTCAGCTTCAAACAATATATTTGGTATTTGTTTCTCCAGCCACTAGATGGGGCTAGAGCGCAACAACAATATATAAAAGTTATATGCTGGGGCATGACAGCTCTTTTGGTACGCTTGTGGTACAACTCAAACTGGAGGAAAAGAAAGTTTTTCATGATGGACCTCTATGACTTTTGGTCCAATGCTGATTTTCCATTCATGGCATTGCTTACCTGGTTCAGCTCTGAATAGATGGAACAGGTAATTTCATAAGCCCTGTACAAAAAAACAACAACCCACCCAGATTGTTTTTCCATATTCATGTTAATTTTTTTGCACTGATTTTTGGCCTAACTCTGCCTTCCAGCCTGTTCAAGTGTGATGCTTCCTTGCCTCCCTCCCTAGAGAAACACAGAGGTTCTATGCTGTAACTGACAGTTGCCACTGTCAGAAAAAGAACATTCCTTCAAAGCTAGATATCTTCCACCTCTGGATGTGATTTTTAGTTTCCTAAGTATTTCTGTTAAACTTTATCCTGCCCCTTTAATATTTTTTATACTTTCAGGGCATTTCTCCAACCTATTAGAATTATTTTGACTCCCCTCTCCCTGTTTTCTAGTATATTGCCTACATTGTGTATGTCAGGCAGGCAGCCGATAGTCCGCCGAAGTGGCCTGCAGTGCAGCTGTCAGCCTTGGAAGCATATGATACTGAGGCCTCTGCAGGCTGCCACATAATCATGAAGTGAAATACTTCTCATGGG
>JANHFL010006115.1:6062-17903 GCA_032468155.1 Oxyrhabdium leporinum
GCCTAGTGGGATTTGAACCGCTAGATTGAATCAGCAGCAGTGGCCTGCAGTTCAACACTCTAACCACTGCGCCACCTCAGCAACATAAGGAAAAGACTTAGTGAGAAATAATTGGTCCTAAATCGGCAAATAGGTTCCCTGGCTGACAGGAGATTTCGATCCTTATCACCGGTTCTAATGCCCATATTACATTCTAACTGCAGGTGAGTGACCTCTTCCCTTGCAGATGTTTTGGGCTATAACTCTCTTAGTCCCTTTCCATTGCTCTGGTTAATGGGGGCTGATAAAGATTATAGTCCAAAAATTCTGAGGAATAAACCGCTGTAAACAGCTTAGAGAAGGCTGTAGTCTAAGCGCTATTGCTCTTACCTATGGTGACCAGAGTGGCTAATTCTGAAACATACAGAGGAGTGCATCCTATAAGCAGACTTTCAGTTCACAGAAATGGTCTTTTAAAGTTTTTAAGATGCTTTAAAATTCTGATTACACACAGTCATTGAATTCCAGCCAGTTTTCTGCTCAACTGATGAATCCTGATTGAATTTCCCTATTCTCCTTCCAATGGCAGGAAGAATAGATTAATTAACAGAGATGGAAAGGCAGCCTTTTCTTGACTGAGCTTAACCTCAAAGAACAAAAATGAGGACAGGATGTATTATTGCTCTTAATAGTGGAGGGATGGTGGGAATATTCATTGATTTCTGCATTAGAAAGATTTGTCAGTGACAGTTAATCCTTCTGTTTCCAAAAGTGGTTGGAAAGGAAATAAAAGCAACAGAGCTCCTCTGTCCAACTGTCCTTCTGAGCATGAATGCTCCATTTAGAGTTACATTCACTCCTTGACCCAAGCTTTGCAGTTTTAATATTGGGGCAACAAGTTTCCTTATGTTCCTCAATACAAGTTTGATGGGTGAGAATTATGTAAAAAAATCTGCTAGAAACTGATTGCCATCTGTACCTGAAGGTACAGCAGTACAGCCTCCTGTACCATATTCCTCTTTGCAAGAAGCAAAGCCACCACACTGGGCATGACACATAGTCTTTATCATCATCCACATCACCTTCTCTTCCTTCCCTTCATCCAATTCTTCCAGGAAATACAGTTGTAGACTGGGCAGAGGTCAATACTCACATGTGCAGAAATAATTCATAATCATCTCTGGAATGAAAAGTTTTAATTAACTGAAGGGAAAGGACAATCCACATTCCTGTCCAGCGCCAACTGAGTTCCCTTTCCCATGAACCAGATGGCCAGCTTTTAAGGTCCAGTTCTGCATATTGTCTCTTTATTCTAGAAGCAGCTGGCCTTGTGGTTGCTCTTCCCACAGACTTTGATTGGCTTAGGCAAGACTTTGTGGAGTGTAACACTGCTAGAGAGTTAGGCCTGGAGATTAATGATTTTGGTCAAATACCATTCTTCACTTTTTGTTGCCATTAACAATCTTAATTAAACTTCAAAATGACACCGAACTCTTTTCTATCTCTTTCTGGATGATAACCAGGGACCTGGTTCACACAGCCTCTATAGTTTTCTTCATTAAGGTTTATTAAGAAAACCTTAATTGAATTAACACCCCCCTCCTACAGATCATGGTGCACTTGTCACAACTCTTGGGTTCCTACTACAGCATACTGAAGTCAAACTAGATAAGCAAGTTAACCATTTAAGTCAAACTAGATAAGCAAGTTAACCATTTAGCTAGTTTAAGAATGTGGGTTTAATAGGTTGGCTGACTACAGAAGTCCATCTAAGTACCTCCTAAATGGGGCTCTATCCATCTGACTACACATGAATATGGGATGGGCTCAGCGAAAACAAATGCTTTCAACTCCAGGACATTCTCAGAGCTGTCTTTGGATACCTGGAAGTGGTGCTTAACCCTTAGATATCGGAAGAAAAAGACTTTCCAAATACAGAACTGGGTGAGATTTTTCAGAACTCCAGCAGCCTCTGAACAGACCTCTGCAAAGAGAAATATCTTGAATCGTCTTGTAAAAATAGGACATCATTTATCAATCAGTAACCCCCTACACAGATACCTTCATGCACAATCGCTTCACTTTTGTAGGATTACTGCAGAAAAAGGGGAAAGTGTACATTTTCCTTTTCTTTCCTGCTTTTCTGGATAAAGTTAAAAACCATGATCCGAATAGCTGCTGAGTAAAGATCGTCCCAGGCGTCCAATCCAGATTTGTTTTTGTTTAACCCCTTCACACTTTTTTCTTCTGAGTTGAGTTCCATGTTGAGGGATACCACATATAAGTTTCTGTTCTTTCCAGCACAGCACCCACCAGAAACGAGAAGAAATTTACTCCGGGGGGGGGGGAACTTCGATTTTTAAAGAAACTTAATTGTACCTTAAACTTTAGGGCTCTTCCCTTCAAGAAATTCGAGTTCCCACCCCTATACACACATACCTAGGCAGTAAACAAATTGCTGCCGTGTCGATTTGACTTCTCCCTCCTCCCAAATAGCTGTATTTCACCGAAGAAATAACCACCCATCAATCAACATTTCTAAACGAGGTGTGAGCATTGAATGATCTTGTTAGCTTGTGTTGGGTGGGTGCACTTAAAAGCAAGCTGTCTTGAAATTAGACAATAGTTCAAGTCAGTAAGGGGTTCTCTGCCTCAGAAATGAGTTCAACCAGGAGACAACAGCCCTTTTCATTTGGGGGATTGGGAAGTCAGCGGATGCAGTCTTGATATCGAAAGTCTTTCCACACCAGCCTTTTTAGAATCGGGATTGGCGCTCAGAATTCCATTCGATGTTTTGTATGTTCTTTTCTGCCCTTTAACCCAAGGATTTCTGTTGCTCTGCCAGACGAAGAAGTGGTGCTGTTAAAAAGTACAGATCGAGGCTTTTCAGAGTTGAAATTAAGTCAACCGGATGAAAACCCGAAGAGTTTTCTGGCTAACAGAAGAATAAAGAAATATCAAACTCAACCGTGAAAAACAAGTTAACTCTCTTAAAATCCTGATCCTAACTTTATTTTATTGGAAGCAAGGAGTCCCGTTCGTTTTGGGGCATCCTGACTTCCCTTGCAACTGTATTTTTAGAACCGAGGATACAGGTCACACAGTTTTCCAGTTAGGTTATAGCATCAATTCAGGGGAGAGGACCATTAAATACAATATAGAGTGGGGTCATTCTCCTTCTCCTTAGGGCCCGGAGAAGATTTAAAGAAATTAGTTCTGATCTGGGGGTAGGTATAGATTCCGCTGAGCATAGGGCTGGGGCCAGGGCTGTCTTAACATGGGCCTGATGGGCACTTGCCCGGGAGCCCCACAAGCATAGGGGCCCCATATTAAGCTGTGTATGTTAACCCTTCAATGCACCTTGTATCATATAAATATAGCAACATATTACATTTTACTGCATTTTTATTAATACTAACATGCAAATAAATATATGTTTAATTTTATCGACCATTTACATTTTTATTCCTGTGAGTAGTTGTTGTAGGGCCCCCAGTACACTTTGCCCGGGGCCCATAATGCTGTTAAGGTGGCCCCGAGTAGGGCTTTCTTCCGAAGTCAAACTGCAAAAGATTGTGGGAGTACTGTAAACTTTACTGAAAGTTACTTCTGAGTGAACCCGCATAATGTGAGTCATAAAACTTGGTGATTCTATTGGAGTTATTTTGTGTCGTGGTGAAGGAAATAAGAGAAGCAGCAAGCAGCATTCTATGTCTGTAAAGTGAGACATAGGAGCCCTTTTCATGTACCGAGTTGTTCCGGGTCTCATTGCCCTAGAACATTAGTTCATAGGACAATTCAACTCTCAGATTATTCTACAATCAGCCTCTACTTTAATCTTTAGCCAGTATGCCCAGGAGTTCTCTATCTACTGTTTGCCTGAAAAATACTACAGTAAAAGGATTGGAATTAAGCGATGTAGATTCCTCTATTTTGACCAAACCTTCTGCCACCTGAAGTCAGTTGATCTTGGAATTCAGAAAGGAAGGCCCATCACTATAGGACAAAGATGTTTCCGAAGGATTTCTTAATGTCAAAAGTCAAATAGGACATTTTTAGCATATTCTATTAGCTTCTGCTTTGTCGATTTCCTAGGAGTATTGACTATGAAGAGTTTCCAAATTAAATGCAGTCAACTTATATAAGGAACTGGGCTGGCTGTGGCTGGATGAGTTTACCAATCCGATCCTATGCACAATCACAGCACAATCCTATCCATAATCTATTCAAAAGCCCCAGTGAACTGAGTGAGATCAGGTTCTTGCAGTACAATCCTATACTTAGTTACTCAGAAGTAAGAGAAAATTAAAGGATCCTGGCTTCCTCATTGATTGTGTTGCTAGGATGACAGCTTTTATTATTTTATAATCCTAATCATGCCACTATTAAAAATTGAGCATTGAGCTTTTGTATATAATTATACTATATATTACTATAATTATAATTATAGTTATAAAATGTCTAGACTCTTAAAGAGAGAATATAATTTTAATCATCTCTCTCTGAATATTTTCTGATCCATACTGCACTGAAATAAAATTGAATTTCTTCTCATCAAGTCAGAATTCAATTTGTACAGGGTTAAATGGGGCAGCACATTTGAAGAAATCATGCCACTGTATTTAAATTTCTTAAATTTAAATTTAATTTTCCTTTTCTCTTTCAGAAAAGGAACTGAGAATTCTAGGTTCAAAATTTACAAAATTGTAACTGGTCCCAGTTCTTTTTAGCCTCAAACACATGGGGACAACCATTCAAATTCAAGTCTCATTAAAAGCAATGGACCTCTTAGTTACATCACCAACTTTGCCCTGTTGATTCTAATGGGTGTGTGCCCTATTGCATCCCATTGAATCAATTAAATATCCCTTTCATGTCAATAAATAAGGAACATTGCCCGGTATTATTATATTCTTGTAGGTAGAAATAACCTCTCTGTATTAGGTTTTCCATGCAATTTGTCTTTAGACATTTTTTTAAACAATTATTAGTTTTAGAAACTGGTTGTGCTGACCAAGGGTGCTATACTGGGCTGTTATATCTCATTAAAAAATACGGACGACTAGTAGGAATTGTGATCGTGAACAAGTAATTGTTTCCGAGTAGACATGGCTTCTAAGGTTAGATCTGCAATGCCAGAAAAACAATTCTGAAACACCTTTGAAGTATTGTAAGAAAAAGATGCTTACTCATCCATTTCATATCCATATAGAACATAAATATCCTACTCTTCATCGAGAATGTACTCCCTAGTTAAGGATCGCAATAGTTTTGTCCCCCCCCCTCCCCCTTTTGTAACTGCAATCAAGCCTGAAGAGTTGTTGATACAGTATTCAGCTCTGCCTGGAATGTCTCCCGTCTCCAAGCCCTTATTTTATCACCTCTACGATAGCAAGGGCGCCGTAGTGTTGGGATCCGACCAGCAAAAACGCGCTTCGGCCCCGATTCAAACGTGTAGTTTTGTCGCAGTCCGCCTAGCGAGTTCCACGCGCGGCACTCCAAGCTGCCGCCAGGTGTTAATTGGTTCCAACGGAATCAATCCGCCGCCACCGCCGCGAGACGCTCCCGGGGAAAAAACAGGGCGAGTTTTCCCTCTGAATTCCTTTGCCACCGAACGAACGGAGAAAACTCCCGGTTCTTCCAAAACAATCGAAGGGCACCCCCACCCCCCAAAAAACAGGCTTTTTGATACAATTGGAGGGCAGTCGAATGGAAGTTGCCCCCGGCCAAACTTTCTTTCGAGGCTTTGCTCGTTTCAAAATCCCCCCTCCCCTCCAAATGCCTCAATTTCTGGTGGAAACTTCATCTCCTCGCCTTTTCCAAAGGCCCTGCTGACCTTCAGTTTCCGGGTCTTGGCGGGGAAGCGCTTTCACCCCGCGTTCCTGGGATGGCGCAAGGCCTAATCCAGGAGAATGAAAGTGGGGGAGTCTCACTAATTCCTTCTTCGGGAGAGCGTAATATGGCTAACAGCTGGACAGGTGAGCAGACGTGAGGAGAGCTGCCTGCTTAATTATTTCCTCCCGGTTAAATTAAAGCACTAGTTACAGTTGCCAGTCTCAAATTGGCCATCCTTATGGAATGTGTTGGTGAGAGTGCCAGTTTATTTATTTATTTGCAAGATTTATAGATACTGTGGAAAACTCCCTAAATCCATAATTTGGGGTTAAAAACAGGACTCTAATAAGCAATGGTGAGTGTCCCATCTCCTGACTCTGCTAGTGACCATTGATTGTGACAATACGCAATACATTTTTAAAAAATATTTTAATAATATTTGCCGTCCAGAGTCATTGGTTTTGATGAGCGACCATACTGAATGAATGAATGAATATTTTTTTATTATTATAGGTCTCTTCCTCTCTCCCTTTAAGTGTATGGAGCTGGAAACACAGTAATGGAGAGAGAAACCTCTGCAACAGGAAAGGCCATCATAGAGATTGTATAGTGTCCAAAAGAAGTTGCTCATACCTGCCAAAGTCTCATCTTTTTCTTAATTCACACTGAACTTGCATGCCCATGAACTATGTATCTACATGTAGGCCCTGAACCAGTAGCTGTTTACATTGCACCAAGCCCAGCCTACAGAACTAGATTCTCCCTCTGCTTTCCAATATGCCTGTTTTCTTTCTACACTTTCTGAAACACAGCAAATAGCTGAGATACTCTGGTTTAGGTTCACAAATAGTGCATTCCCTGGGGAACCATAATTGTGGATACCTCCCTACTGAGTTCTCGGCTTGCAGTTCAAAGTAGAATTGTAATGTCATGATAATCCAAATGTTTTCTCTTGACCACACAAACAGCTTTTATATCTTCTCAGATTCTAATTTAAACCATAGTATGATATACCACAGGTAAATAAACAATTGACCGAGTTTGTCCCCTGCCTCTGGTAGGTCCAGGTAGTCCTTGAGTTACAACCACTTGTTTTGTGACCATTTGAAGTTACAATGGCACTGAAAAAGTGGCTTATGATCATTTCTCACGCTTTATGACTGTCGCAGCACCCCCATGTCATGTGATCAAAATTCAGGCACTTGGCAACTGTCATGTATTTATGACACTATCATGTGATCACCCTTTATCTTTCCAGCCAGCTTCCGACAAGCAATGTCCATGGAGGAAGCCAGATCTACTACAGTGATTCAAACTGTAGATCACATCGTGATTGGCTGTAAGTTAAGGGCATATACCGATTGAGTATCTGGTTTCTTTAATATAAGCAATGCTGCACATCAATGGTTAGATGGTCTAGAGACATTGGTATTTGAACATAAATCTTTTTAACATGTATATTTTATTGTGTTTTACTAATCTAGATGAAATGTTAATATATATTGCTAGTCTATGTATGATACACTAAATTAATAATTGCAGTGACTTGCTTAACAACTGTGGCAAGAAAAGGTCATAAAATGAGGCACAACTCACTTAACAACTGCTTTGTTTAGCAACAAATTTTGGCCTCAGTGTGGTTGTAAGTCAAGGACTATCTGTAGTTGTGAAATTCAGAAAACTCAATTTTGTATCAAAATTATACTATTAACAATGTCAGTAATCATACAAAGAATAAATATTAAACTTTGCCTTGTGCGTGCTGTTGCCAAAAAATTGGAGAAACACGCCAATTTTACTGAGACTTTGGTGGTGATGTTGTTCAGTTGTTTATTTGTTTCCAACTCTAGGTGACCTGATCAACATCACATCACAAAAGTGTCTGCCAATAACTCCTTATGGGAGTGCTTGTAAATTCCTGTTCTGTGTCATCAGATAGCATTTAGCTAACTTCTCTCCTCTAGGCCTGTTTTTGAAATCTTTTTCCAAGCATCAAACTCTTCTTGCCTTGGCATAAGCTGTCCCAAATATTTAAACTTTGGCTTTGTTATTAGTGTGTCTGGTTTTTCTTGTGTCCTAAACAATTTGTTCTTTTCCGGTCTCAAGAATTTCATTTCCTCCAGCACCACAATCTAAATATATATCAACTTGTCTTTATTCAGCCTTTCTGATGATCCAGCTTTACCTTTATAGATACATTCTAAGTCTAGTATGTGTGTGTGTTATTTTTCTTTAATGAAATGTGAATTATGAATATATATTCTGTAGGAGTTTAGGAATTAGAAACAAAATAAATCTTAATAAAATTAAGTTTCTTATATCTTAGGTGTTGGGGTTTTTAAAAAACTATAGAGCAGTTAGCATACAGTTAGCAGTTAGGATATGAAATATAAGAAATAGTAATTTCTTATCTACATATAACTTTGCTATCATTATGGCAGCTACCCACAGAGACTGAGTCAAAAGATTCCAAACAAATGATCAGAGAATTATTATGGTCAATAAAAGCATTTTCTAAGGTATTCTGGCAGCTCACAAAAGCTGAGAAGCTGAATGTAAACAAGAAAGAAAGTTAAATTACATTGTCTGGGATAGTCAAAATGATGGCTGTGATCTCAGTCGAAAACTCATCCACTTTTAATGCCACATCACATGGTTGTGGCACCCTTCTTTAGACACTAGAGATTTATGCATATATACTTTGCAATAATGTGCAATTATTGTAAATGTAAAGGCTGAAGTACAACAATCATAGTTGCAGTTTAATCTCTTTTGTGTACGCACAAACTCAATAAATACAAAACCAAAGTCAAAGTCAGTACCTCCTAGTGATGTTTATATAGTTTATGTATTTTTTTGCCTATAATTGTTCACACAAACAGGTTTCTTCATAGTTGAGAGTTGGTTACTAGTTTGTCTCAGTCAGTCTAATGCCTATTAAGTCCTTCCCAAGAACCTGGTATAGTTGATTTTTGATAATGTTAAAGGTATTGTTGATGTAAGCTGTTTTGAGTAAATCTCCCTTTTGCAATTGACTAATGGTGATTTTGTCAGTGCCAATGGAGCTCAAGTGGTGCTCAGTTGTTTTGTTTTCTTTTGCCACAATTATTCTATTTCTATTTGTAGATCTTTGTATTTTGTTATCTTCTCCAGTACGTCTTTCTCTTCTATTCTGCTGTCTCCAGGTACTGCTACCTCTATTGTTTTTTAATAGATTTTTTAAAATTTTATTTTCAGGTCAAATTTTCCACTTTGGTGTTCCAGTGGGTTTCTTTTTTGGTATTTTATAACCCAATTGTGCAGTTATAACGGCAGCTGTGCTGTACATTAATTGATTTGTTTCACGTGTGCTGGATGGGATGGAAGTTAAAATGTTGTTCACGGCACTTAATAGATCTTTCACTCGTTTGCTATGTACTTCGCGAATGGCAGGCAGTCTTTTTCTGTCTGTGTTTTCTTTGATGTGGGTTTTCAATCTTTTCTTTAGCATTTTCAATAGGTCACTTAGCTCTACACTTTCGAGTTGTTGCACAGGAAGATCTTTATCCTGTATGTTGGTTTCTTCCACTGGTTGGTCAGTTTGTTCAGGTGTTGGAACCGTTTCTTCAGCCTGTTCATCATTACTTGTGTTCTTTCTAGCCAATGTTTCTAGATGTTTCCACATCTGTGAAAACTTTATTATGAATGATGAAATATCTTTGATCCATTAATCTTTGTTCAGTTACGTCACTTGCTGGGTATTTTTCCTTCCACAGTTGCATCATTCTTTTTTTAAATCCCCTGGCTGTTGGTTCGGTTGTCCAAGTTTTGCGCTTTTGTCCCAGTCGCTTTACAGTTGCACACCCTGGTTTCCCAGCAGTAGCAACTGAGCCCTGTAGCCCATTTTTCGACAGATGTCCAGGAGCCATAGCATCTGACACGGTCCTTGTTGACCCGTTCAACGACCGATCCAGTATGCAGTTTTGTTGATTTCTTCTCATCATTGGTGATGGTAGGTGCCTGGGTTGGTTCAAGGTGGTTAAGTCACTACCGATCCAAAAACCAGCAATCCCATAAACATAGAGACCACACCCGATAGCCGTCCAGGCTCAGCCATGGGATTATTATTATTACTATTATTACTATTATCACTATTATCACTATTATCATCATTATTATTCTGTTTTTACTAATAATAACATTATTATTGTTATTATATACTTTATTCATTAAACATGAAACTCAGTCAACTGAACATTCAAAAATGCATCACAAATACCATTGAGTGGTGCTAATGGTTGATACAAGTTGCTGCCAGTGTTTTAGGTATCAACCAAGTACCTTCTTAAGATGTACGATGTTCTGAGTAGCGCAGTTTTTTGCACTTCCACTGGTGTTATTGCAGGAAGCTGCAATTTCTCAATGTATTTTATAAAATCCTTGGACATGGTACCAAGTGCTCCGATGACAATGAGTATCACTGTTCTATGTTTCATCCGTAATCATGTAGTTTCGATGGCCAGGTCGCGATATTTCGTAATTTTTTCCAGTTCTTTTTCTTCGACTCTGGCATCTCCTGATACTGTGATATCAATAAATTGTACATTTCGGTTTTCGACAACTGTGAAACCTGACGTGTTGTGTTCCAAATGACAATCCTTCTGTATTTGAAAGTCCCACAAGATCTTCACCTTCTCATTTTTGATAACTTTTTCCACTTTATGTTCCCATGACTTTTTGGATACAAGTAAGTTGTATTTTTTACATAATGACCAGTGGATTAATTTAGCAATTTGGTTGTGTCTAGCTTTGTAATCAGTTTGTGCAATTTTGCTGCACTCACATATTAAATGTGAAACAGTTTTGACTTTGTCGTTGCAAAGTCGGCAGTTTGGGTTGTCAGTGGATGTTTGTATCTCCGCTTTCATGGCATTAGTTTGTAGTGCTTGTTCTTGAGCAGCCAGTATTAAACCTTCTGTTTCTTTCTTGATGGTTCCCATCTTAAGCCATGCCCATGTCAAGTTGTCATCACATTTTCCTTCAGTGTTTTTTAAAGTGTTGTCCATGCAAAGCTTGGGTTTTCCATTCATTTAATCTCTCATCTAGCTGTTTCTCCTTATATTCTGCCTTTGTTTCTGTTGTTTTAATGATGTTCTCCATTTTCACAGCCTGCACAGCCTGTACTTTGATTCAGATAGTGTCAGCCTTGGAAACCATAATTGCAAAGCCTCTGCGGCTGCCACATAATAGCACATGGGAACCAGGGAGGGGGTTCTTTCTCATGCACTTAGAGGGGTTAATAGACAAAACAAAATTCTTTTCAAGAGAGTCAAGGCCATCCTGACCAGCACCTGGAAGAGGAGTGGCAAGAGGAGAGAGGAAGTTGGATTCAAAAGAGGATTGGGGAATGTGATCTTTGATGATAGTTTGGAGATGGATCTTTGATTTCTTTTTGGTGGGGAAAAACCTGGGCCTTCAGATTCAGGTTTTTCTCAGATGTACCAACATGGTTTCTTGAATAAATTCTTACTTGGATCTAATTGTGTCTGAGTGCTGAGTGGATTACTGGAACTTGGATGGAACCCTGACAGTAACCTGAATCTCTATTTTCAAATTTGGAAGCTCCCTGTTATTGGGGGCTGTCCGGGGTCCTGAGCCTCATCTGTCATCCCGGCTCGGGTGACGGGAAAGACTCAGGGAAGATGGAGGAGAAGTTACTGCTCGACGAGGAATTGGTCATTCTGGCCGAACCACCTCTCGAAGAAACCCCACAGCCTCTCTCAGAGGAACTAACACGAGAGATGATGGCAGCTGAAGCTGAATGGCTGTCTGGAGCCAGAAGAAAGGATTCGACTCAGTGAACTGGGGCTCAGGAAAGTCGTGGAAGAGAGGAGAGGTGGAAGGAAAGGAGCGCAGAAGGTCCGGCTTTGAGAGAGGCATGGATTTTGGAATCTGATAGCCCTGGGGCGTGGAGCCTCCAACCGCAGTCAAGGAGCCAGTCCTTGATGGGATTGCTGGAGAAATTTTAACGCTTGGAAGTGGGGAGGC
>JANHFL010006116.1:0-28624 GCA_032468155.1 Oxyrhabdium leporinum
GGAAGGAAGGAAGGAAGGAAGGAAGGAAGGAAGGAAGGAAGGAAGGAAGGAGAACTAAGTTCCATTAATGGCCGATGCAACAGCAAGACAATGTAATGTATTATGGTCAATAAATTTTCACTATCATTTAGGACAGATTACAGATGGGACTTTTGCACATGCTTCAAATGCCTCTCTGAAAATTTAACATTTTATTATGCTATCTTTTTATTCTGTCTTTTCTATAGGCAGTTCATGACACCATCTTTTGGTCTCTGGTCCATCTCTATTTTGACTTACCCAATGTTAGCCAGGAAAGGCACATTGGGAGTTCAGACACCAGCCTAGGAACCAGGAGATTTGAGTTCTCCTGCCTCAAGTTCCAAGCCAGCTGTGTGATCTTGGGTCAATCATTCTCTCTCAACCTTAGGAAGGAGGCAATGGCAAACCACCTCTGAAAAATCCTCCCCCCCCCTAAAAAAAAGCAGCAGGGACCAGTTGCCAGGAATCAACACAGATTTGAGAGCACATAAAACAATGTTAGCCAAGGAGGTTCACTGGGCATTTGAACACTGGGTTCCCCAAGCCTAAAGTTGATTCCTGACAAAAAAATACTACATCAAGGCACAAAAAAAGGAAGTAATTAGAATTTAACCAGGTAGCCTTCAAAGTCTGGCTTTTCCTTACAAGTCGCTTTATTTCAGTAGGACAGCAGTTAAAAAAAAACATCAAAAACAATAAAAAAAGGATGGAATGCAAGAAAGAGGTGTCAAAGTAAATAAGAGAAAGGTCCTGGGGATAGAATTCCACATAAAAATATATACAGAATCCTCACTTGTAGAAACTATTATTTTAATTTAAAGCTGAAACTGTAAAACTTGAAGAAAACTCTTCATGGTGTTTGTGAGGGATAGCCAGGCCTATGTTAGAAGTATACTTGCTCCTAAAAAGAGAAAGCCAGAAGAATGTTTTCAGAGTTTTGAAAGAAGGAAGGGAGCTAGTTTATTCCTCAAAGATGTCTGTTTTATTCATAAAGAATAGATTCCCTTGAAATAATGATCCATTATTTTTAGTCTGTACTAGTCTATCCTCATGCCATTTGGAATGGGTTTATCTGAACAAAAGATAATAGGAATGCAGTTTTCTTGTTTGTGGAATTCTTGGTGTTCTTTGAACTTGGTTGTTGCTTGCAGATGTTTCATTACCCATCTAGGCAACATCATCAGTGTGATTTAGCCCCACTGGTTCCTCCAGAATCCAGACTATTTTAAGTTGATTAAAAAGAAAGCTATTGGCATGCTTCACTCCCTAGGACTCTCATCAGAGAGACCTTACACAGGAGGCTTTGAAAGTGCCAGAAATGTTCTAAAGCAGTGGATCTGAGATACTGATTTTCAAATCTGTCTAAGACTGGTTTTTTAATACATAGCGTGTGAGATTTTTTTCAAATCGGTATGCACCAGTTTTCTACCTTTCTTCTATTACTATTTCAAAGCATCAGTATACATTTACTTTGTCGAAATAGCATGAAATATCCTCGACTGTTATGCTGAGATGTTTCAAATAGATCCTGTTATATCAACACATATGCCCTCAGAGGGAAGGATCTTTAGGCCACCTGCTTCTCTTTTACCCTCTTTAACAGGGAAACTCAGATTATTTTCATCCATCCCTTTCTGGTGAAATTCCCAAGTGGTGAGCATAATTTTTATCTGGCTCTCCTTGAATCTTACCAGGATTCAGGTAGATCCACCAGGACTCTATATGTGACTCAGTCTTTTCTTGCTACAGGAGAATTGTATTTTTTTTCCTTTCCATTCAATCCCAATTCTCAGTGCTTGCCTAGACAAGTCCCTGCAGTTTTTTGGCAAGATTTTCACTATTTTTTCGAAGAACTTTATGTTGCTCCATGTCCGCATATATACCCACAGAGATAAACACAGATTGAAAAAGGCCATGGGCCTATTTTTTTCTCCTGCATGGGTGACCCTTAAATTTTTAAAAGAGAGATGAAGGTATGTTGCACATACCATAATGTGCTATCGCTTCTCCAGTAGGCCAGTTTCAAATACTGGTAGTCCTCGACTTACAACAGTTCGTTTCGTGACCAAAGTTACAACGGCACTAAAAAAAAGGTGACTTATGACCATATTTCACGGTTACAACCACTGCAGCATCCCCATGGTCACATGATCCAAATTCAGATGCATGGCAACTGACTCATATTTATGACAATTGCAGTGTCCTGGGGTCATGTGATCACCTTTTGCAACCTTCTGACAAAGCAAAGTCAATGTAGATTCATTTAATAACCGTGTTACTAACTTAACAACTGTAGTGATTAACCTAACAACTATGACAAGAAAGGTTGTAAAATGGGGCAAAATTCACTTAACAAATGTTTAACTTAGCAACAGAAATGTTGGGTTCCATTCTGATTTTAAGTCGAGGACTACCTGTATGTACCAGATGGTATACTATTACTGATAAGATCAAATGAGGTGTTTACCAGGTGGACATTTTATTAATAATTCCAGGTCTTCACATTCTATTTAACGCATGTCAGTTCAATATATTACACAGTTCATATTTTGTGATATTGTGAGATGAAATAGACTATATAAAAAATAAAGCAAACTTAACTGAAAATATATATATAGTATCCAGAAGTTCTATTCACTCTCCATCTCTCTCTCACATACACACACAAACATACACACCATGCTCCTCAGTTAAGTTGTATTCTCTACACAAAGCAACCTCTTGACACAATGCCATTCAGCTCAAGTGAATTGTGAACCCTCTATTTTTATTTGGCTCTTCCTATTGTCTCCTGATAATGCCTTCCAGGGAAAAGGAACCTGCAAGTTTCTGAGTCTGAACCTGAAAAATAATAATATAATCTCTTCAATATTATGTTAGTAAAAAATAAGTGATAAACCAAGGCATAAAAGGGAAGCTTTTCAAGTGGGCACCAACGTACGCTTCTTTGAAATTGTCAAACCTTTGGTTGCCATGGTAGCATGTTCCTAAAGAAACCAAACTAGATGCTTATGCCTTACCAGGGGAATGGTCCACAAGAAAAACATAAGCAACAAAGAATTAAGCAGGAAAGATTCTTTCCCCAAACCTCAAAGAAACCTCCTTTTTACATATCATTCACATAATTAGATGCCTTGAAAACATAATGCCAGCACAGATCCAAGATGGATTCTTTTCACACTAGTATCGTGAAACAGAAAGAGTTCCCTCAGAGGTTGATTTATACCATGGGTGTCAAACTCTCCACGTCACGTTGCCATCATGTGATGTTTTGCACTATTTTTCCCATTCGCAGAGCTGGAGTGGGCGTGGCCTGCACATGATGCATCCGGCCCATGGGCCGCCAGTTTGACACCCCTGATGATGAATTATCCGACCTAAGGACAATGATAAAAGTAGCCATTTAGAAACACTGCAGAATTTTTGTATCACAACAGGATGAACTGCAGTACTTATTGGCTTCCCTCACTCACCTCAATAGTGAACAAACCTCACCTTATAACAATGGTTCATTGGGTGAACTGGAATCCAAAGAAAGCAACAAGCCAGATTGGCTATTTCACCTTCATGGTCTAACATTAGCTAGGCAGGATGAAAGAAACCCCCCCCCCCTAAAAACTAGTGTTTGAAAGGGTTCACAAGGCTATCTTTCTGTAAGCAATCCATTCCATTTTTGAAATTCTAAATGTTCCTGTTTTAATTAGACTTCCTAAGCGATTGTTGAAATGATTGTCAGCATTTAATGTTTATTGTTATTTTGGTGCTCCTGAATTTACACAATCCAACCACAGACTCCCTGGAACAAATGCGTAAGCAAACTAAGGAACACAATGCAGTACCAGCTATTTTGGCTAAAAAAAGAGAATCTGTATTCCAGATCCAATTATCAGCAATTATTTGTGTTTTAATCTATTCTATCATGTATTTTAATATTATTCTCCGTGTTAGCCTTACATCAACAGAAGAATATGGATTTTTTTTTACAGACAAGGCATTTATCTTATTTATCGTACAAAATTATTAATTTTATTGTACCTCTTTGTGCTTCAAGGTTTTGTCATCATAATTAAATCTATACAATCAGAGAAGATCCCTGACTCTTGATGGTTTTCCAATAGTTCGGTATGAAAATTATGCTAGAGTTTTTCTTCTATTTTAGTAGAAGGATATGGTTAAGATATTTCATACAATAAATCTATTTTAGTTTTAATAAGGCAAATAGCTATTCTTAACCTGGGCAAGCATTCTACTACATACTCTATTTATAGACCGGTTCCTTTATAAATATGGATGTTAAGACTTTAAGCATTTATTATGCATTCAGCATAGATTTAGATAGGGCTGTCAAACGTCTAAGAATATCAGATGTTTAACTGATGTTTGAAATCAAAATAAACTATAAACCCTAAAGATGTTGAGAAGGCCTTTGGAATAATTCCTTGGATGTCTTTCAGGTGAGTTTTGATTTCTTTTGGGTTTTCATAGTTTTTACAAGTAGTTCTTGACTTATGACCATTCACTTAATGAGGGTTTTAATTAATGATGGGTGCACACATACACACACACACTAAAAATGATCAGTCACTTCTTAAATCATCTTTGCATTTCAAATGGTTATTCAATGACATTATATATTTAAAAAATCACAGTATATTCTGTGGAATTATATTTCTATGCATTCAAGTTTATCACTTCCAATTATATATATGGAAATATGAATATCAGAATTTGGTTCTACTTGAACTCAGGAGTTATCCTGTATTGAGATCTCAGATTTTGTAGAGAACTGTTTGCACTTCATTCTGCACAATGTACAGGTAGTCCTCAACTTATGACCACAACTGAGCCCCAAATTTTTGTTGCTAAGTGAAAAATTTGTTAAGTGACTTTTGCCCCATTTTACAACTTTTCTTGCCACATATGTTAAGTGGATTACTGCAGTTGTTAAATTAGTAACACAATTGTTAAGTGAATTTGCTTCCCCATTGATTTTGCTTGTCAGAAAGTTTCAAAAGATGATCACATGCAACCATCATAAATATGAGTCAGTTGCCAGGCATCTGAATGTAAATCACGTGACAATGGGAATGCTGAAAAATGGTCATAAATCACTTTTTCAGTGCCATTGTAACTTCAAATGGTCACTAAGCAAACTGTTGTAAGTTGAGGACTGCGTGTATATAAAAGAAATAGTTTGCAGGTATTATCTTGATTTATTTACCTACACTATTAAGGGATAACCCAAATTTAAAAACATCTAAGCCTAGTTTGTGATCAACTAGATCATTAACATTATTTTTAACAGTGCAGTTCAAAACAAGCTATTTCTAAACTTTTATGGAATAAAAAGTTTTATTTGCCTCAGAGGGCTTACTGGCAGCTTACTGAGTTTAAATATCTGTTATTTGGCTTATTTTTTCCCAGATACTATTGCTGCTTCCAAAATTCTATAAAACTTTGTAATTTTGGAGGCATTAACTGTGATTTCCCACCCAGTAATGCTATTTGAAGTTGAAACAAGTTGATGAAATTGGTATTATTTATGTGATTTCTGTAATAATGAACAAAATGTGTTGCCTTGGAAAATCAGTGGTTGGTCACCAGTAATGTGTTTAATATGAGATTAAATGTGGCAAAAAGGTATTTCACATCTATCGGTCATTAGATAATGTCTAATAGTTATATTTACTTTGCTGATGGAGGTACAGCTCAGGAATTAGAACATTAATTCATATGGCTTTGTCTTGCCCTATTATATTATTATTTGGGACTGGTTTACTCTATATAGAAGTGTTACTATCTAAAGCTCTATTTACTCTCAAATATGCTAATGTTTGGAATTTATCATGACACCAGGAAATGTTCATTTGGATAACATTGGGGTTACTAACCAATTATTAACTTTGAAGTATATTATTGTTAGTACTCTGTAAACTTGTTAATTAGCTTAACTTGTGTACATGTAGTCCTTGTTTAGCAACTGCAATTGGGTCCAGCAACCTGGTCATGAAGCAAGACTGTAATTTAGTGAAAAATCATATGACCACAGCTGGACTTACAATTTTACTGCAGCTTTTCTTCAGTTTACATTGTCAGATATGACCTCAAAGAGCCAGATAAGCCCAAACAGCAGAGAATATTTTCCAGCACTCAAGTCAGAGGGAAACCAGGTATAAAAGGGCAAATCTTACAGAACTTTTAGCCCCACTCTGCATCCTTTGGAATTTTCACTCCAGCACTGGGAAAATTAGCAAGAAGGGAATTAATGTTTGTATTTACATTCATTAGAGGGGGATCACTAGGAAGTAATCAGGAACGCAGTGGGAAATACACTTAGAAAGAAATATGCTAGTTCCAGCTGTTTGCCTCAAGCCACTAATACCTTAGGAGGCAAAGAAAAGCCTTTAGTGTGAAACCGATTAGGATCTTGTCAATTTCAGGCAGCAGATGGCAGCCTGCAGATTCTAATCAACTAATTAAGGTCACAAACCTGAACTTCTTAACTTGTGGTTAGCACTTTTTTTAGGGACATGCTGTGCTCTGAGAAAAGCAGCTCGATAGCTCAGGTTACTTTTTTATCACTGTAATTGAATGGTTGCTCTCCAAGACAGTCACTAAACAAGGACTAGCTGTATTTTAAAGGTGAACCATGTTTCTTTCAAGTGTTATAAATGCTGGGGGGGGGGCATCTTGTTTTCACAGTTTGCCACCGTGATTTATCGCTGTCCTTAGCTTTTGAAAAGTTTTAATCAGGAGAAATGTGAAGTTCTGAATCTGAATAGGAAAAATGGAAGGCACAAGTATAGGAAGGAGAAGAGCTGGGTTTTGAAAAGGATTTGGCTGTTCTTATTGATTAGAAGTTAAACTTGAGTCAATAATGTGACGCACTTTCTAAAAAAGACATAACAACTTGTTAAATACTTACAAAAACATAGAATCCATATCATAGGAAGGAACTGTTCCACTGTGCTCCACCCTTGATACCACTTCATTCCTCGCTACCAGTTCCACAAACTGGAGCAAATTAGAAGAGACTACCAAGATATTGAGGGATCTAGAACCCAAACAGCATCAAGAACAATTCAAGATTCTAGATATGTTTAATATACAAGAGACCTGAGATACGACAATGGTCAGTTAAGTATTTGAAGGACTGATACATAGGAGGAGTAATAGACTTATTCTCTATTGCTTCAGGTGGCTAGTTTCAAGGAATTAAGATTTAGGCTAGATGCAAACTTGAGCTGTTAGTTGGGATTTCTGGGAGCGGAAGTCCACACATCATAAAATTGCCAAGCCTGAAAACCACTGTCTAGGATTCAGGCTTGAACAGAGGGTTGGACTATGTATTTTTTTTTACAATCTTTACAACTCTAATATCTAAATCAGGGTAGGAACACTGCATTGTATGCAATTGTCACAACCCAGTTCTGAAAAGAAACCCAAGTAAGCTTAGTAGTTTTGAAAGCCTCTTTAGAGACAATGAAAGCTATTAGAGAAAAGTTAAGGGTCAACTAACTACATTTCGCTCTAGTTTTATTTGCGTTTTCCCCCAAAATGGCATGCTTTAATATAGAATTAAAAATTATATCTGTAATTTAGACATTGATAATATTTGAGATTTTACATTCCATATTTTGAATTTTTATCTTTTTATCTAAATATGATATGAATGTGCCATACAATAAATAAATATAGAATTAGCACTATTCAAAAAAAATCCTTAGCCAAGTTTCTCATTCTCTCATACATATGCACACACAACACATACCCTCACACACTCACAAAGATTTTTTGATCTTAATATTAGAAATAACTCTGGCATAAATCATTGGCCAGCTTTTCTGTGACATGATGCAGGGTGCTGTAAAAAGGTCAGTGTCAATTATATAACGCGATCTTTGAATTCCAGATTGTGAAAGGGAGTGCTTCTTTTACTATACGGATCAATAAGGAGGCAAACTAGTTTATAAATTAGACAAATTTAATTTTCATTACACTGCAATGTGTCATATGGAGATATTTCCTGAGTTTATCCAATGCTTTCACAGTTAACCATGGAGTACATTACAAATGTAAAATTAATTTAACAGTACTTAAAAACCAACATTATTAAATACAATATATAAAAACCTTAAGCGCAGCACCCATTCTACATGTTTTTATCATTACTACTAATTTAAAAGTATACAAAATATAGAAATTATATTTAAAGGCAGAATGTGAAGCTATTTGACAGCCAAATTTTGGAAAACCTCAGTATCTTTCTAAAGTTGTTGGATTTATCTTCCTACTCCTTCGGTAATAATACTGATCTTCAAATATTAGATAATTCCTGTTTTATATAATGCACTCGCCTAAATGTCCAATTTTTACTTATTTAATGAATTTCCACGAGATCAATAGCTTTCAAAGATTTGTAATATGTTCAATTCCTAAATGTAAGTTTAAAATGACTGTTGTAATCATGGGTGATCACGTAACCACAATAGTACACTATATTTTAAAATAAAAACCTGACTTTGTAGACCTAAGTTGTCTTGCCGTCCAACATTACACTAAACTAGGTCTTCCAAGATTCAAGATGTAAGACTCTTAGTTGATGTATATATGTGTATGCTTGTACATGTATGAGCAATTATTTGCAACCAATAATGGAAAAATCTGGCTATAAAAATCCCTTTCTCCATTTTCACCTTTATTATCCTTATACAAGATAGACTATGGAATTGGAATATACGTCTCAACAGCAAGAACCCCTCAAAGTCTATCCTGATTTATCCAGCTCTATGGATTTAGCTGCTTGCCAACAGAGATAAGAACATTGATCAAAATGGCACATACTTAAATATTTCACAGTTATCAAATAAGTGCTTGTTCTCAAGTATTCAAGGTGAGCAGAAAAAGGAAAGGCCCCATGAGTGCATGTTGTGTCAGCTACTTGCGCTATTTTCAAGTTGAACCGGAGCTGTAATTATTTTAATGGTGATGGTCTCCAATAGCAGATACAGAATGATTCAAATGATGACTCAAAAGACCCAGGATGATGGACTGGCAATAAATCCCTCTCTTAGTTCCATGCTTACAGTATGGGAACAAATCAAGGAGGTATTTTTTTTAAATTCCCCGTTTCATTCCTTGTTTTAAAGATAGTGAAATGGAGGTTCATGCTTCCTTCTCTGACAAAGTGTAGCCAGGAAATGATTCTTTACTAGCTCTTCGGCTCAAAGATCTGTCACCGCTTTTTTGAATTGCAGACAGTTTCTTTTAAAAAGCCTCATATTATCAATGCACTTTCATGTACTGTACCTTTTCTCATGAAAGGAAGAAAGGAAACTCCAGATTAAATAACCTTCATTCTTAAATAGACATCCCAGTAATATTATAAAGGGTACCAGCATTAATTGCAACCCCAGCAGTAATAATTATTATTCATGTCCTTTGAAGTTTAACTCAAACTGTTAACAAAGCTAAAAAAAAAAAGCAGAACAATGAAGTTTCTCTAAAAGAAACCCATTACAATTTTTGTGTGACTGCAAGTAGGGACTTGGAGTGGTAAAAGTACTGAAAGCTCCCTCAATACCCTTTAAATTCAGAGTTCTATTAGTCACAAGGCTTGGCAACAGAGATGTATCCTCTGGTTTTGGACGGGAGTGTGCAAATATTGCCTAAGTGGTTTGTTATATTGCAACAGAGCAGCAATTTCATCTAAAAAGTTCACAGAGTTCGAAGCATTTATCCGTTTAATAAAAATTCCAAAGAAGCTGTCCTTTACATCATTCTCCTCCAAGGTTTGATTCTAAAGTTTGTATGTTGCAAAGAGGGCACTAATATACTGATCAGTGATGAGTACCCTACCACAGTTATAACCAAAGGTTACCTTGAATTAACAAACATAAAATGTACATTAAAGAGCTGCCTGAGGAGCTGGCTGGAAGTCACTGGATTTGGTAGCCTGAGCCATGGCTCTACGTTTGGCGAGGCGGGATTTAGAGGGAGGAGAAAGCTTCATGGAGCAAAGGGCCTGTGAGAGACTTTCCTGTTCTTCGCTGAGTTGATTTTCATGCTGGGAGAGTTGGCGATTCAGAGCAATAGCTTCAGCAGCAAAAAGAGTCAACTCTTTTGTGCTGCTGTTCCTGCGGGGAAAATTGAGAAAAGAAAATTAGTTTATAAAAGAGGAAGTAACAATCTAATTGTGAAGCCCATCAGAAAAGCACAAGTTGTCTCTTCATTACCTTCCTTATAACCAAGTTAATTTTGTGATTCATCTCCAAACAAGAAGTGATGGGAACAATTCATGGCTCTTCAGACCCAAGAGACAATGTTTTCTGGGAAAGTTTTACCAATTAATACAACCCTCTGCTTTCTCTCAAAATTCCCCTGATTGCAATGGATCTATCTTCTTAGTCAGTGTTTCTCAACCTTAGTAACTTTAAGACTTGTGGATTTTGACTCTCAGAATTCTCCAAGCAATGTGGCAGGATGGGAAATTCTGGGAGTTAAAGTCTACACATCTTAATGTCGCTAAGTTCTAATCACTTTTTCAATTCATTATGACAAACTTCCAGAAAAGCTTACCTTTGAAGAACCTGGGGGGTTGGTAACCCTTTTTCAGAAGCATGCTGAAAACAAAAAAGTTGCAATGTAAGCGAAGCAACCCTAGAGAATATCTTTACTAATCAAAGGATACTCAATCTTCACAGTTCATTACATTGAACACTTTTCTCAATAAGTCACATTTGAACAGCAAAATGTTATGATGGTTGACTAGATATTGGCAATTACAATGTCCAAAGAAATGTTCATTAAAGAACAATATATTTATATTAACAGAAATTGGTTCTTCTAGTGCCAAACAACCGTTTGCTACTCAAAGGAAAACTTTTAAGTACTCGGTAATAAATAATATTTATAGATATAAGAAACCACTTGCAGATCCATCTGTTTTATTTAGTTAGAATAAGAGAGGTTAAGTAACTCTGCACTGGGAGATTGTCTGTATCATCACAAGCCATTACGGATCTGGACTCATGTGGTATAAGACTACATCATTGTTTTCACATTTTTAGCCAAGGTCTTTCCCCCCCCCCCAACCATAGATATGGTTTTGATGACCGCTGTTTTCCAATTATGTTATTTTGTAAGATTTTATTCACATTCACAAATGGCACATAGAAATAGAGGGAACCACTTACACCTTGTACCCAGGGATGTTCTAGAACCTGGGCAGCGCCAATCCTCAGTTTGGCATCACGAACCAAGAGCTTTGAGATGAGATCTTTGGCTTGACTGGAGATGCCAGACCAATCCTTGTCAGGAAACTCATACTTGCCTTCCTGGATACTCTCAAAAAGCTTACTCTGTGGGAAAGAAGGATATTGGAGGGGGGGGGGGTTGTTTCAGAAGCTGAGAGTTCAGAATTAAAATTTCATTTTTTTTCCAGTCCACAAAATAATGTTACTTATTTAAATATCTTTAGAGCTCCCCAACACTGCCTTTCACTATGCAGATGAAACTTTGGAAATATTTTTGCCATACCTTTGCACTTAAATTTCTTAGGTTTTAAGGAAAACTGCATTTCACTGTTTCTCAGAATATATTTTAAAATATATTTACAAATATTTTAAATGGATTACAGTTTTTAAAAAATATTATTCCCTCTCTTCATGCAACAGAAGTCAAACTGGGAATTGTAGGAAATATACTTTTAGTACAATTCTTGAGAACAGAAACCTGGAGAACATAATCTGAATATAAAACCTTCACATTCATTATGAGTTTATGAATTCAAACTGAAACAGTTTTGAAAACAGCCTTAATTGCCTTCATTCTTCAAGTCCATAGATGTCTCCAAATATCCAAATAGTTTTAAAGAAGCTCAATCAAACCTGCTACATCAGGGGTGGGGAAACAATGGCCCTTTTATGACTTATGGACTTCAACTCAGGAATTCTGCCTCAGGAATTCTGGGAATTGAAGTCCATAAGTCATAAAGGGGCCACGGTTCCCCACCTCTGTGCTACACTATTACATGTCAAAAATATACTGATTACCTGACAAACTTTGCAGACTTCTCCCCTGTCCCAGCCACAGTCTGTACCACAATTACCCACAAATGGAGGATAGCCACTTAGCATGATATACAAAATCACACCTAGGCTCCACAGATCGCATCGCTTGTCATAGAATGTGGCTTCTTCTGTGAAGACCTCTACCACCTCTGGTGCCATGTACTCTGCAGACCCACACTAGCAAGATACAGAACTCGTATCAGACAGTTGCAGAAAAGTAAGCATTCACAACACAGCTGGTCCTTGTTTAAGGACTGCCTCATTTAGTGATCGTTCAAACCATGTAAAATAAAACATCTTTGTAACCATCCCCCTCGCGTTGACTACTCTCACAGCATCCCGCGGTCACATGATCACCGTTCACGTGTTTCACAACCAGCTTCCAAAGAGAAGAGTTAATGGATAACTTGGAAGTAATGCTGCAAGTGGTGGTCACATGTTATCTCACTTAATGACCACAGTGCCTCATTCAATGGCTGGACAGGAAGTGATTCCATAAGCCTGATGTGATATCATTTTCTGTTTAGTGACGATAGTGCTTCACAATGGAGCTGCTGGTTCCAATTGTGGTCATTAATGGAAGCTACCTGTGCCGTTAATACATAACTCTTTTTGGAAAGCCGGATCCACCCAAAATCCTGTATGCACTACCCATGGTTAAAAGTCAATGCACCACACGTAGTCCTTGACTTACAACAGTTCATTTAGTGACCATTCACAGCACTGAAAAATGACTTATGACTGTTTTTCACATCTACAACTGTTGCAGCATCCCCGTGGTCACATGATCAAAATTCAGATGCTTGGCAACTGGTTCATATTTATGACGGTTGCAGCACCCTGGGGTCACGTGATCAGTTTTTGCGACCTTCTGACGAGCCAAGTCAATGGGGAAGCCAGATTCACTTAACAATTGTCTTACTAATTTAACGACTGCAGTGATTCACTTAACTGTGGCAAGAAATATGGTAAAATGGGGCAAAACTCATTTAACAAATATTTCACTTAGCAACATAAATTTTGGGCTCAATTGTGATTATAAATTGAGGACTACTTGTATTACAAATTATATGATTAGTAACATCTCATAGTTATTTGGATTGACTATTTCCACCCCACAAAGCTGGCAAAGTATTAAACCCAATGCAGGAAATTTTGCTGCTGTTAATTTTAAATCAGTATCAGTTTAGTAGCAAGATCCTGGCAGATGTTGAAAAAGTCCAGAAGGATGGAGGAAGGAGAGGACGATCTAAGCCAGGGGTGTCCAACCTCAGCAACTTTAAGATATGGGGACTTCAACCTCCATAATTCCCCAGCCAGCATATATTCAATTCAATTCAATTCATTCAATTCAATTCAATCTTTATTGATTAGCCCTTGGGCCATATCAAGGTGCAGAATTCCAGAAACAAATTACTAAAATTTGATAAAAGCAATTTAAAATGGAATCGGATAAAATACAATTTTAAATAAAATTGGAAAAAAATATGATTTAAAATGAAACTGGAATAAAATACAGCATATAAAGATTCCAAAGTTGGACACCCCTCTCTAATCAGTTCTATCCAAGTTACTGTGATTATTATCCAAATTACTGAGACTGTGATTATTATTTCTCACTGATACAAAGCAGTTATCTCTCTGGAAATTTAGTCTACATAACTCATTCAGTCTAAGTTTAATCCTGGCAGATAAGAGATTCCCAGACCCAGGCACGCTGTAGTGTAAATTTAATTCACATTTGTAGCACAATACAAACTGAACATTTTTAAAGCCAAGACTTTTTTTTTAGGTGAGGGCAGCGTTTTACACTTTATGGAAATAAGCATAAAATTGCTGGTCTGCCTCCTACAACCCTGGCAATAAACTATGGCACAGTTGCTGGGCAACAGCAAGAATTATGAAGAAGCAAAAATGAAATTGAGAATGTTAATTTGTAGATGTCTTGATATAGAGTATGATGGAACACACACACAATTTCAGAATGCTTTTTGCATAGTAACAAACAGTTGGCTTGGTAATACAACTTAACCTTGCAGACTTTAATTAAATGCAAATATACCCATTATCATCCCAAACCTCTGCAAGTCAAGTTCTCAGATGGGTTGGGTCAGGCAATGCATAAAAACTCTTTTATATACATACGACCGGTAGTTTAAAATTCTTGCAATTCTCTTTGAAATGTCTTGTCCAATATGAAGTGACTAATTCTAGTACCATTTCATATTCACTCATTATTTCCAAAGTTTAATCTCTCCTGAACTTTAATGTTTGGTCATGGGTTAGAAGGAGTTTTGGAGAAACATATACAGTAAACTACGTTCCAGGGTCCTTATACCTGGGATTCCATACTATGCGTTGCAACCATCTGATAGCAATAGCACATAGACTTGTATACCGCTTCACAGTGCTTTACAGCCCTCTAAGCGGTTTAGGGTCAGCCTATTGCCCCCAGTATTTCTCAACCTCAACGGCTTTAAGATCCCGGAAGTTGAAGTCCACACATCTTAAAGCTGCTGAGGTTGAAAAATACAAAAAAACAAATAAAAGCAAATTCTGAATCCTTCCAATGTGCATTGATAAGGAATTATTGAGATGATTGAGATTGAGGTACCCAATATATTTGATTGTGTTATATTTTGTTTTTGAAAATAACACTTCATGTTCTCTCTTCTTAACTTTCTAGTAATTTGAGTACCTAGCCTGGATAATGGTTTTATTTAGCATGTGCAATCCATAATTTTGGAATTTGGCATGTGAATATGTTAACAGTTTAACTGTCATTAATCACGAGTAGTTTCAATGTTAAAAAAAATATCTGAAATACGTTGCAAAAGGACTGTTCAATAGTCCTATTATACAGCATTAACGGTGCAAGTCTTGTTGGCTACAAGAGGATAAATATGATCTTGGAAAATAAACCAGTCCGTTTATAATTTTTCTTATTTATTTGCAGTCTTTTGTGTACACTCACAGGGACTTATATGTAATTCTGCTTTTGCATACTACCATTTTCAGCAATCTTTAGGTCTCCTGCTTCCTGGTGCGATTCCACTCATTTTCTTATGCTGCCTCTTACTGGATGGAATTGCCCACAACAATTCCCTTTTCTATCAAACTTTGCATCCATTCAAGGAATCTTTTGGAACAACTTTTTCCTGACACTGAAGTACGTAAAACTGAATCTTATCCAGTTTACGCCACATTTATTTCGGCTTCAATCTGCCTATCATGCAATCAGGGCTTCCTGTATCAGGGCTACAGGGCTTTTTCATATTTTACTCTCAAGTATCCTGTATATCAAGTGTGTGTGTGTGTGTGTGTGTGTGTGTGTGTGTGTGTGTGTGTGTAATATTAGCATGAATAAAGATACTGTGATGGGCCATCATGTCTTTCAGAACAAACAAATTTTTCAAATTAATATTTTCTAAAAGCACAGCTAAATTGTAAAAACTTATTATAGGAAGACTGTTGACCTGCTTGAGAATACTGCTGTAGCAAGAAAGCATCCCCCCACCTCCAAATATTGTATGTATGAAGCCGAATGATACTTTACATTAGGACTAATGTCAAGATTTCCATGTTCTTATTGGGAGCTATTTTCTTATAATTTTCAAACTTGAGAAATGCAGCTTATAGTTTATTATTAGTTATTTGCAAACTTGCAATTTACTATAAGAATCGTCTATCATCCGAAACAAAAAAAATTAGCAAGACGTTGTCTGGAAAATGCAATATTGACATGCTTGATGTTTCACTTTTTGCAATTCAACTAAACTCCAGCTAGGTTGTACATCTGAGCAACTCTGCAGCACAACATATTGAATTGTTGCCCTCTGTTCTCACATCATAGCCAACTCTTCAAAATACAGGAGCCTACGTACCGGAGTAGTCAGTTCAGGAGTAGAGATTGGAGTACATGCACTGTTGAGTTTCACCCCACTTCCGAGATCAAAGTCACAAATTTTTACAGGTGATACCTGAAATGGAGGAAGAAGGAAATATAAGTCAAATCACTGAGGAAATAAATTAAATCCAATGAAAAGTAAACAGGTAGAATTACAAAACATAGGCGCACCTTATTGGGAGATTCACAGAGTATATTCTCAGGTTTTAGATCCCGATGTGCGATACCTAAGAAGTAACATAGAAAGACAATGAATCATTTCCAAAACAACATTGCCAAAAATAGTGAAAATATTTGCTTTTTGGTGTCTGCAGTAGCTACTAATCCCATTGCGCTTAAATCCTCTTAAAGTTACATTCAAACTTTGTGAAATATTCCTGGATATTATCCAAATCATTGTACAGGAGAAATAATATGCATTAGAATAATGGCATTAAAAATGAAATTAAAAAAGAATTCAGAGGGAACCCTTAGCTCTTCAGATGAATCTTGAACTCCCACAAATTACATATTACAATCCACGCATTTCAGGAGCATTTCTAACACACAAATGAAATGTACTGGCTAATGGACTATTTTTTATAGCTATTGATAAGAGATGTGTGTATACTTGTAATACTGGTACATTTTTTAAAGAACAAAAATAAAATATGCTCCCTTTATAAGCTCTTTGTGTTGTCAATACACGGATACCAGCAGTGACTGGCTCCTTCACAAGCTAACTCAGAGTTCTAAAGAGTTCTGAGGGGCGATGGCATAACTTCTAAAGTTTGTGCTTGACTCCCATTTCCACCCACATGATTATTCACAACTGCGAGAAGAAAACCTATGAATCTAAGTTTCCAAGGGAACTGGAAATGTGTAAGTGTGTGTAGGTCTTCAAAAGGACAGTTTTCTTTTTTCAGAATTTTGACCAAAGCATTTGTTCAGCTGGGAAACAAAAGGGTGCCCGACTTCTAACCAGAAGATAATGGGGTGATTGGATTGGATTGCCCGACTGTTAATATTACTGCACACAAGTAGCAGCCTGTGTTAGTGAACCGAACTCAGACACATTGATTCATTTAGAGGCAAAGAATCTCATATAGGATGGCTGGGGATGAACTACATAAGCCACTGATGTTTACTTTTGGTATTGATAAGAAAAAACTGTGATAATGGAGGGCAGGCTGGCTTCAAAATACCTTGTAATTACATTGCCATTTCAGTGTTCCCGTAACTGCACTGACCTCTTCATGCAGATATAGATGTGTGAGGAGGAAGAACCTTTTACTCACTTCAAATTTAATTATACAGGTTTATGTTTTTTTTACTGGCCACAGATTACATAGAAAGAATCTGTGGATTTAAAAATAAATATTTTACTTAAATATTTTTAAAAATTTTGAATTTATCATCTGTACCATTAAGTGTCACTGTTAAGGTAAAGAGGTGAGCAAAACTTACATTACTTTGATCTGTGTCAATGACCATTTATACAATTAAAGACTCCCAACAGATGGCTATCTAGTTTGCACTTAAATACATCTAGCAGAGAAGAACCACTACCTCCCTTTATAACTGGATCAATTTTCAAACCGCTCATATTCTTATGAAATTTGTTTTTAATATTCAGCTGTGTTTCTGCCTTCCTAAACCTTAAATCCATTGTCCCATATCCCGGAGCAGGTCCTGACTTAGTTAGCTATTTGAAAAACTCTTACCAGAATCTTTTCTTCGCAATTCTCATTTCATTCTGTCTTTCTTCATCAGAAGTAATTTCTAATTCCCCAATCATCCTTACTGCTATTACTTATGCTCGTAATATTGATTTTAAATTTTTAATATTAATTAATATTGTGGCACTACTGTGCCACTCTCAAGACTGTAATAATGGATTGGAAACTGGAAACTTAAAAATCTTTACAACCTCATGGTAACCAGAATTGGGTTGCATACATAATTCTGTATATTTTTAATTAAAAAAAAAATCATCCATGCTACTTCATAATCTAGATCTACTGCCCAGCTGCCTCCACATAGTGCCACATATCTGCTTACAAGGCATGTGGGCCACCTTTAAGCACATAGTTAATATGAGCATTATTCATCTTCTCCAAATCCCCTGTAAATGTCATTTATATTGAATCATCGTGTCTGTGCAATAGCTCAATAGGGACTATGTTCATTCACTGCACCTCAAAGCCAACAACCAGTGTCAAAACCTCTGTGCTATTTATGTTAGAAGAAGGAATCCAAAATGCTTAAACACAGAAGTCAATTTAATTTCATGCTGGTCATGTTTAAGTATACAAGCCAACCTTGCATAGCCTGAAAGCTGATGGCTAATGAGCTTGGAAATAGGAATATGTATGTTTTTACCTTTTGTGTGCAAGAAATCCAATGCACAGGCAATGTCTCTCACCACCTGGCTGGCCTCCCTCTCATTAAAGTGCTTTTGCTTCTGTATATGAGTCAGGATAGAGCCTACAGAGGAAAGAGGGCAGGTAGATGCTTTTTATAAAATGCAGCAATACATTTAGGCAAAACATCTGAAGGCACCAAACTCTACAATAAGTACAGACATATTTGTGACAACCAAATTGCCCAGATTCCTATCTCAACAAAAATAGCAGCAAAGATAATTACAGAAGAGAAATTGATTTTACAGCCCCCACATCACAGCTCAACAGGTCAGAGACCATGCAGACTTGTCTGTTTTCTTCAGAAAAAAGTGTGACATTTACTCCAAAGTTGTTTATACAAGATTATAATCAGGAATGAAAGGCCAAAAGTTTAATCAAGAGTGTTCACATTTTCTGAACCTCCCCCCGCCCCGCATCAAAGACAAATTTTGAATAATATGTAGTTGCACAGATTTTTACTGTGAAATTGTATATGCTATTTTGTCACTGCAAAGAGAGACACATAATCTGTTTCCTAACTTCATATTTTTTATATCTGTAACCAATTCTCAAAACTAAAAAACACAACTCTTCTACACTTTAATATAATGTAATTATTCTGAGTGACTTCAATTTGTTTTTTAAGAGCCATCCCAATATTATCTGGATAATAAATATTTCAGCTTCATACATGAGTACAATAATAATAATTTAAGATAGGCTATGAATGAAAATCCAAGTGTTATATAATGTAAGATAAAACTACATATTTGTTAAAAGTTTAAATGATTAAACTAAGGTAGGGTCAATGTTATCACAAAACTGGGAAAGAGGGGCAGAGACAAAGGAAGGGAAATACATACTTACCTCCTCGCAGCTTTTCAAACACAAGGTAGTACCTTACACTATCTTCAAAAAACTCTATTAATTCCAAAATGTTCCTTAAAAACAAGGCACAGATGACCATGCTAAGTCTTATTTTCTTACTACATCAAAAGGCACAACTATCCCCAAAAATATTATTTAAAATATTCTGATGTTTTCAGATAAACAATAAAATAATCACACTGATCTAATCCTAAAATCATCAGTATGAATGTTTCTAAAATTAATCAGTATCTTTAATATATATGAAAAATAATTCACTTGTCTTGTGCTCTATCTCGTTCCCAAGCATGCATTAAATAAGTAAGAGCCAAAAGGACCTTAACAATTTTGGTAGAAGCAGTTGCTTCAAGCCTACCCTTTGTGCTTTATCAACATAATTTAATGAGGGATGTTATTTGAGCTCTGCTTTCTACACATATACCAAGAATAAACAACTGCTGCAAATCTTATTTTGTGGAATTTTTAACGTAAGAGGTTTTATAATTTAATACTTACTTATTGCCCTGACACTGATACAATGTTTCCACCTCTCGAAATACCCGACTCCGACTATGTCCAGCGTTTTTTTCAATTATCTATTGCAAAAAATAGAGTTTTTATCATGAAAAACTTCTTGCAGAATTATTGCTTTATATCCAATTCTGTTTGCTTGACAAGACTGGGTTTTATTGACACATCAAAATCACTTCTTGCACCATGTTACAGATCCACTCAACCCCACGCCCTCGAGATGAGCTTTCAGAAGCCTTCATGAAGCATTGAGAAGAAAATGAGGGAAATTCCTGTTGCAGGAGTAGAAAATTTTGCATGATGCCAAATGTTGCCACTGACACAATCCTTTAATTTTAATATGTTGAAGTGAAAAAAATGATTAAAGCTAGCATCGGGTGGGGAACTATGGCCCTTTTATGACTTGTGGACTTCAAATCCCAGAATTCCGGAGGCAGTTGAAGTCCATAAGTCATAAAGGGGCCATAGTACTCTACCTCTGAACTAGTTATTAGTATAGTTGATAACTGGGTTCTTGTAGGTTCTCACAGAGGAAATCACATTTTTAAGCAACAATGCTCTTAATGAAAAGGAAAATTGTGATGCTTTCCTCACCTTAACTGCATAATCCTTTCCAGTCTGTAAGCTAACTGCTCCCTGAACCTTGGCATAGGAGCCCTCACCAAGCATCTCTGCAGTGAGCTTGTATAAATCTGCCAAATAATAATAATAATAACAACAACAGCAACAACAACAACAACTTCCTGCAATAACACCAGCGGAACTGCAAAAACCTGTGCTACTCGGAACATTGTACATTTTAAGAAGATACTTGGTTGATACCTAGGATGCTGGCAGCAACCTGTATCAACCATCAGCACCAATCAATGATATTTGTGATACATTTTTAAATGTTCAGTTGACTAGTTTCATGTTTAATGAATAAAAGAGATGTAATAATAGTAGTAGTAGTAGTGGTAGTAATATACCGGTAATATAATAATAATAACAACAATAATAATAATTCTGAAAAAAAAATCCAGATTTGCCTATCCCAGGTTCTTGATAAGGATTTGATAGGTAGAAAAAAATGCCAAACCCAATCTGAACTTCTGGCTGACTATGCGATGATTAATAACAATAACAATAATGATAATAATAGTAGTAGTAGTAAAAACAACAATAACCCCTTATTAGAAAGAATTAACTGTGGACAATTCAGTAAACTTAGTGCCAATAACGTATTTGCTATTAAACAAGAAAAAGTTCATCAAGAAATTAAAGACAACATGGGAGAAAAGTTTATCGGTTTTTCATGTGGAAACCATCACTTCTGAAAGGTTGTGACACTCTCTATTTTATCTTCTAGATTTTAATTGCTAATGGTTTTTCCTTTTCAACTGGACCATGGAATAATATCAATGAAATATGATGCCATGCAATGTGAATTTTAACTAGAGTTAGTCCTCACTTAATGACCACAGCTGGGACCAGCAACTGTCGCTAAGTGACATGTCATTAAGTGAAAAAACACGTGACCACAAAGGACTACAACATCAGTTCAGCCATGGTCATTAAGGAAATCAGCTGTGGTCACCGATCTAGCATGACTTGTAATTTTACTGCCAGCTTCTCCACTGACTCTGCTTGTTGAAAGCTGGATGTGAAGCTTGCAAGTGACAATCACGTGACCACTGGATGGCCATAAATGTGGGCTGGTTGCAAAGCACCTGAATGGTGATAATATAACCTGCAATAGTGGTAAGTTCAAGGACCGGTCATAAAGTTACCTTTTCAACACTGTCATAATTTCAAATGGTTGCTAAACAGGGCTGTTGTTAAACAGGGAGTATCTCTATTTTGTTCTTCGTCAGCAAAGCTAATCAAGGACAATGTGTAACAAGTAGAAAAATGTAAGAAGTTGTTGTTTTAACCCAGTGTTTCCAACTTTAACATGTGTAAGCTTGCATTCCCCAGTTAGCCATGCTGACTGGGAATTGAAATACTGCATCTTAAAGTAGCTGAGATTGAGAAAGACAAATTTACACTACAAATCAAAGTGCAATACTCTTACAGTATGCCTCAACTACCATAGAGGATTGAAGACAAGCAAACAAATCTACACAGGACCAAAACTACACCCAAAGAAAATCCAAGCAGCTATAAATCCGACCTTCAAACCTTCCAGGGAAGTGATCTGTAGCTCTTGTTCTCTTTTTCTTTTTCCTTTTCCCATTGTCTGATATGGGAAGAGGCTGGCTGTTGATTATCTCTACACAAGAAAAAAAGTACAGCAGATCACTCTCTTGTTTACAGCAAATATGTGAGAGAAGTATGACTTCATACTCTTAAATCTCTAATGTTCTTTTTTTTAATTTCCCAATGTAAACCACTAACAAACAGGTAATATTTTTGGTTATCCAAGGAATATTATTTTCAAGGTATAGGAAAAAAAGAAACAATAAAGAAACAATGTACAAAATGTTTGCACACAACATGGGGTTCATAGTTTTTTACCATTATTTTTCCCTATTTCAATGGCTAAAGCCAAGAATGGGACCTTCTTGTTCAGTCACTATAAAATAATAAGCCATAATGCTTGGTTGGGGGAGTGGGAGCGAGGGAGGGAATGGCTCTGTACCAGGTTGTATCAACTCCAAGTAATGGAGCTAAAGAAAAGAGACTGTGCAAATTACAGTGTGAAAAATCAGCAGGACACTAAAATAGATACTTGGAATGCAAAAATCCATTCAGCAGAAATATTATTCTACATAGTAAATAAAAATTTCATAAAAGCCCAGAAGGATAGCAGGAAAAATGCCTGGGAATTTTTTTATTTTTTTTGGCCACTTGATTCTGAATTTTTAAGTTAATGGTATAGTGTGAGACTTTCTCCTCATGGAGAAATGTAATTTTTGCTGCATATCCATTTGAGTGGATTTTTTTGTATTTTGAAGGCTGCCTCCATTTTAAAAATACTGAATTCAACTTGAATGAAATGCTGCAGTGGTGTTTCGGTATCATAAAATGACAGCCTTTTAAAATGTTCTGGTCATAATTTATTATTTCTTTATTTGGCTTGCTTACACTTTACAACCATTGTAGTTTATTTAAATTTACTATACTTTTTGTATTTTGGTCTTCAATCTACCTGCATATAGAATTTTTTCACTGCATTTATGAAGTTTTACTTTGACTTTGTGGCAATGTTACATTTTTTTTACCTTTGTGCTTGTTCTTTGAATCATAAATATTTCTAACTCTCATCTGAAAATCTTTTATTCAATTAACTTTTATTCAATTGCTTACTTCATTTAATTAAATTTACCGACAATGTAAGAGAGCAGCACTAGTAATAAAGATGGCACATTTGATCTAAATTCTCATGTGTTACACCCTGGTGAAGGAGGGATGGATAAGGGACATGATGATCAGCAGAAAGGATTAATTTGTTCCATTCTGTTTTCAAGGTATCTCATTGGTTTTTGTTGTGGTTTGATTAGTCCTTGATTATGGATGATGAATTCTATGATGAATGCTTCTCAAATTGAAACTTGGGTTTTATTCAAGTGCTTCCATTTGCACATTTTATTATCCATATATGCTACATACTATGACATTATGCTTTCTGAAACTGAAACTGAAACTGGGTAAAATTTAGCCTACTTCAAAAAGCTTAACATTTCTGAGGTCTTCAATGCAGATAAAAAACTGAGAGTGGTGCAAGACTTCTACCATCCTGTTTTTTAGTTTTAGTATGTGTAAAATCAAGTTGATTACCCTTATGGCTTTTTATGTTTTATAAAAATATCTGAAGTTGAGAACACTTCATTATTTCTGTTTAATTTTTCAAATCTGATCTGGAAAGAATTTGAGATTCTCTTATGATATCAAGATAATTAAGTTTTATTGAAAGAAAAAAATGAAGCTGGGACAGTCAGATTTCACTCTCTGCATAATTCTTTGCTTTGCCAAGATATTTTTGAAGCAAAGCAGCAATCAGTTCTGCAGTAGTTTAACAATGATAACTTAATATGCTTTTTGATTTATGATTGAAGCTATAATTAATATCATTACTGATGCTCACAAGAATATCATAAAGGTCTTAAATAATTATTTTTTCTTCATACAAGCACAAAAAGCTTCCACATACTGATTTAGCAAATGTATTGTTAAAATTTATTAAGTGAATTAAAAAGTGTAATGGCTCCCCATACCAAGTTCATAGCTTGTCCACTCGGGAAATTACTGTTTTATTAAGTTTTGACCAATCTTGGTCCAAGAAATATATTTCTTGTCTATACTATCTGTACTGGGCTAGCCAGTGTACAGGCTATTTCAATCAGTTTTTCCCATCTGACACATCAAAGGTTAAACAGCTTTCTTTCACACCAGAAAAAAAGCTTGACTCATTGCTATGTCCAAGTTGTGCTCAGACAACCATAAAACAAGTGTTACTTTTGCTATTTATTCTGCCTGTGGTTTTAATCAGAAATGCAAGACATATCATTGTACAACCTGTACTTTCCTAAGATACTTTCTGCTAGAATGAACCAGAATGACCTTGTCATTTTTTAAAAAATGTGTAAGATGGCAATCAATTGTTTTACCACAATGTAATCATTGTAGTCCCTTCCCTTCTAACTTATCTTGGAGTAGGTTTGCTTTAAAATTATATTAAATGAGGCTAGGAGCATTTTGTATTCATCTTTACAAAATATCTAAGGAAACTCAAGGGCATTAGTAGAGCTTCATCTGGACTGCACTGGGACTGACTCTTGGAAACTGTATGGACAACTGTCCACAACTTTGACCTGTGCACTGGCAATGAATACATTCATTCCTCTTGCCCATTGTTGTCTCCTTCTTACGCCCCTCAATCTTACCAAGCATAGTTGTTTTTGCTACGCTATCATTTGCTGCATTAGATGCCCCAATGATTTAGCTAATGCATACTAAAAAAGACAGAACCATACAAAATGAAGACTTGATTTAGCAGACCTTAACCTCTAGTTTGTAGCAGAGAACCATTTGATTCTCCCTGCTGCCATCTAATGGTTATCTGGACTTCTGCAGTACAGGTAGTGCTCAACTTAAAAACAGTTCATTTGTCGACCGTTCAAAGTTACAATGAAAAAAAAAGACTTATGACCATTTTCACACTGAACAACCACTGCAGCATCCCCATGGGTCACGTGATCAAAATTCAGCCACTTAGCAACTGACTCATATTTATGACAGCTGCAGCGTCCCCGGGGTCACGTGATCAGCTTTTGTGACCTTCTGACAAGCGATGTCAATGGGGAAGCCAGATTCACTTAACAACTCTGTTACTAACTTAGCAACTGTAGTGATTATCTAACAATTGTAGCAAGAAACATCACAAAATGGAGCTAAATTCACTTAACAAATGTCTCCCTTATCAACAGTAATTTTGGGACTCAATTCTGGTCATAAGCCGAGGACTACCTGTACATTTTGTGCAACTGGTATTCTTAAAAATATTGGGCAATGTGTGGGTGGCAAAGAGAAGCTTGCTTCCCCTATCTTCACTATACGTATATCCCTGAATAAACTACTTTTAAGCATAAATAATAAGATACATTGATATACTGATAAGCATATATCAATGTATGCCATCAGAATCAAAGACCTTATTTAGAATATCATATTGTTGGGTGTATAAGACTCACTCCCCCCCCCCAAAAAAAAAGTGGGTGGAAATGTCTGTGTGTCTTATATAGTGAATGTTGCCCCTGGCCCCCACCTTTTGGCCTCTGCCTCCCAGCAATTTGCCTCCTTGCAACAAACAGCAAACAGCAAACAGCCTGGTCATCTTCAGCACAGCCTGATTTAGCATGAGCAGCTGATTGTGGGTTGGATCAGCCTCCTGACGATCAACTGTTTCAGGTTGCAGGGATCGCCACCACCTATCATCACCTCCATGCGCCCCATTTTCGGCCTCTGCATGCCCCGACAATCAGCTGCTCATGCTAAATCAGGCTGTGCTGACCAGGCTGTTTGCTGTTTGCTGCAAGGAGGCAAATTGCTGGGAGGCAGAGGCAGATTTTTTTCCCTTGTTTTCCTCGCCAAAGCTAGGTGCATCTTATAGTTCTGAACGTCTTATACTCCAAAAAATACTGTAACTTCCCCCAGTTTCCAGCATTTACCAACACTGATAGAGCAAGTTACTGTATATAAACAGGAAGCTAACCCCACACTTACTTGCACTGGTGATGTTACCTAATCGGGTAATGAACATCTGCAGCAACCAAGCACAGACAGCACCAAGAATTCTGCACTAAGGTCAACGTATTGAACACTTTAAGGGCAAGATGCACACAAGAAATAAATCTCAGCTCAGTGGTTTAATATTCAAAGCAGATACCTGATTTATGCTGGATGGGTTTCACTGAATAGAAGGCTGGTGGAGCCTGGCAACACGTCTCATTCATAAATGAAGAATTACTTTGTGACTGAAAGCAAACAAAAAAGGTCTCTGTTTAGTTTTCCCAATTAGTTCTCTCTATGCTCACTCTGGTCTATAAGAGGAGATATAACAGATGACAAATCTGTTCTTTACTAATCTATACAAAACATTATGACTTGTTTGCTGTTGCAGAATTACTATATACGGTATGCACATATAAAGTAGACCCACAACAAAGTTTCTGCCCCCTCCCTGTTCATTTCTTCTCTATCTCATGCTATATATTGATCAGTAGTAGATATCTCCCTAATGTTGTTAGCCATATTCAGTGACAACACAATTTGTATTAGTCATGCCATGATTCTATGGGGGTGGCAACAACAATTTGAGACTATAATAACCACACTTTAAGAGTTCACAAATTCAAGAGAGTTAAAACATTTTCAATTAACTTCTACATCACATTATTTGATCTTTCAACTGCTCAGTAGCTATCAAACATACTCTCCATTTATATCAAATATGCATTGTCAAAATATATATTATACATTACTGAGATAACATAACCTGTACATTCCTATACTATAAACACAAAGACTTCAGCTTCTGAGCATGATTCAAGGTGCTGATCCATCACCTATAAAGCCCGACATGGTCACCTCAGGTTCTACCTGTGTCCCATAGTATCTTCCCAGTCAGTTTGATCCAGCAGGTTTGGCATGCTCTGGGTTCCATCAAGTAAACAATATCTGTCAGGACTCTCTGATAATATACCTGCTCTCTGGAATGAGGATCCCCACAAAATTCAAATGGAATGCTGCTATTCCAAAGAATTTTAAATACCTGGCTCCTCACCCAGGCTTTTGATGATGACTGACGCCACTTCTTCTTTTTGGTTCCCCTCCAGGTATCCTTTGAGTTCATTGTACTATCTTATACCTTTTTTCCTTTAAATGTGCTCAACCAAAGCAATAGTAGCATTGATTTCTGTTCCTAAATGTAGCAATTCCAAACCACCCAGGTTCACTGGGAGTTGGGCAGAATATACGTTTTACATTATTATATATACAAAAATGTGAAATCTGAGTTACCAGTTTTTAGCTAGTCTTGGCACAACTGGCCAGATTCAAATTATCATACTATGGATATACAGGTAGTCCTCGACTTACGACTACAATTGAGCCCAAACTTTCTGTTGTTAAGTAAGACATTTGTTAAGGGAGTTTTGCCCCATTTTACAACCTTTCTTGCCTCAGTTGTTAAGTAAATCGCTGAGGTTGATAAGTTAGTAACCCGGTGGTTAAATGAATCTGACTTCCCCATTGACTTTGCTTGTGAAAAGGTTGCAAAAGGCGATCACATGATCACATAACCTTGGGACACAGCAACGGTCATAAATATGAACCAATTGCCAAGCATCTGAATTTTGATCACATGATCTTGGGGATGCTGCAAAGATCATAACTATGAAAAACGGTCATAAGTCACATTTTTCAGTACTATTATAACATTGAACAGTCACTAAACAAACTGTTGTAAGTCGAGGTCTAGCTGTCTGGAAATGTCTACAATGGTGAGAATGGTAGAAGGAAAGAGAAAAAGATGACCAGCAATAATGTGAATGGATTAAATTACAGCAGCAATGGACACATTGTTGGAAGACGTAAAGACCAAGTTGGGAACAGAATGTCATGGAGAAAATCTATCTATGTGATTTATTTATAGTTGGTTGCACAGTCAGCCAAATGTTGATTGCATTTGGCATTTATTTCCACCTATCAAGTCCTTCACAATAATCTAGATAAAAAAGCCAAATCCAGTCTAAACATCTGGCTGACTGAAATATTATCAAATACATTACAATGTGAAACCATAGCTGCCAGTTTGTTAACTGGTGTTGGCCTTCATACATATCAAATTCTTCCCAAGAACCTAGGATGACGTGCACATCCAAGAAGAGTGACCTTTTGTAATAGACAGACGGAAATTTTGTCAATGCACAAATTTTCCAAATGCTGTCCAATATATTTTGATATGATACCCAGTGTGCTGACAACCCCTGGAACAACCACAGCCAGTTTGTGTCATAATCTTTCAATCCTGATTTTTAGATCATGATAGTTTGTGATCTTCAATTCTTAATCTTCTATTCTACTATTGCAGGGGTATTGCCACATCAATTATCCATAGTTTCTTCTTTTTGACCACAGTTAAATCTGATTTGAGCCAAGACTTTATCATTTTTTAATTTGAAAACCCCACAATATTTTAACCTACTCATTTTTTACTATTTTGTAACTATCTATTCCCACATCCCAAATGTGCTTTTTCAAAAGGCAACTGTAAGGAGCCTAGGTAAGGAGCCTAGGTGGCGCAGTGGTTAGAGTGTTGAACTGCAGGCCACTTCTGCTGATTCAATCTAGCGGTTCAAATC
>JANHFL010006118.1:31224-43229 GCA_032468155.1 Oxyrhabdium leporinum
TGAGACTCTCGAAAGAGTGCAGAGAAGAGCGACCAAGATGATGAGGGGACTGGAGGCTAAAACATACGATGAACGGTTGCTGGAATCGGGTGTATCTAGTCTGATGAAAAGAAGGACCAGGGGTGACATGAGACCAGTGTTCCGATATCTGACGGGTTGCCACAAAGAAGAGGGAGTCAATTTAGTTTCCAAAGCACCAGAAGGCAGGGGAAGAAGCAAAGGATGGAAAGTAATCAAGGAGAGAAGCAACCTGGAACTAAGGAGAAATTTCTTGACAGTGAGGACAATTCATCAGTGGAACAACTTGCCTCCAGAAGTTGTAAATGCTGCAACACTGGAAGTTTTTAAGAAGAGATTGGACAATCATTTGTCCGAAATGGTAGAGGGTCTCCTGAGCAGTGGGACAGCAGGTTTCCTGAACAGGGGTTTTCCTGAGCAGGGAGTTGGACTAGAAGACCTCCAAGGTCCCTTCCAACTCTGTTATTCTGCTAAGCCCTGGCTCCCAAGTCACCGCCTTGGTCCTCAATCTTCATCCTAACTACAGATACTTAGAGAAGACAATTGCAAAGGGTCCTAAAGAGTCCAGTGGAGTTGGACAGCCGATAAATGTATATACATAAATAAAACTTAAACTATTTCCTTTCTGCTTTCCGATGCCTCTATAGTGAGTTGTAAGTAAAGGAATACACAAGCCATTTAAAAAAAAGAGGAAACCCGCCCCCCCATTGCCATCAGTAATTTATCAAAGAATAATTCTGTCTTTTTTTAAAAATTGTATTTTTTAATCTTAAAAAAAGTAGGAATCTGATTATTCCTCGTTACTGATTTTTCGGTAAATACCGCTGGAGGGGATACAGAACAAATTGTTGCCTCTTTGGCATAGAAGAAGGCTTGTTTGTTGTTGGGTTTGTTGACTTAATCCGATCTTCGGCTTTTCAGCATTTTTGGGTTTACCGTTTTTATTTTTATCCACATCCAAGGAAACATTTCAAAGCACATTCAAAACCACTGGGGGTCCTCAGACCACAGCCTAAGAATCAGAGAAGGAGGAGTGTAAATACTTACACATTACCGGGCTAAAATAGTCCCTTCCCCTCCTTCTTACAAGAATCCTAGGTTTCCTAATGTCGATCTCCAAGAGCCCTCCCGGTTGATATCCTGGACCAGAACAAATCTGTTTAATTACCTGCTGCATTCTTTTAGCCTCTAGCTAATCACTGATTAAACCAAATTGGGAAAAGGCTTCCTGGATGGCTCCTTTTCCTGGGAGCACATTTTTTGTTTCCTCCCCCAGCGGTAAATACGCACACCCCAGATTGCAAAAGAACCGGGATCAAAATCCCAAGCGGCGGCGTCTCTCTGTAAGACCTGATGTCCTTTAGTGGGGTTTGTGGGTTGTTGTTTTTTTTTGGTCCCACCCGCCGTCATTGGTGACAGCAGGATGAGGTTGGTTTTAAAACAAAAAAATTGTTGGCGCGTTGCTTCAAAATGCGTGCCTTGGTTAAAAAAAATCAAAATCAAAATCAAAGGGAGGGAGGGAAGGAGAAGAGGTGGAAACACCACCATAAATAATAGGGCAGCATGAACCTGAGACGACATCGATTGCGGTGTTAGATGGCCTGCAGCAGGAGTGACATCTCAACCGCCTTCGATCGTGCTATCGTTTGGACCGGGTTCAGGAATTGGGGCCGGGAGACGCCGTGTTGTGATGGTTCCCCTCCGGTCAATGTAGATAGGGGGTGAAATATCCAGCCCCTGCTTTGTGGGGTGATCCAGGGCTCAGCTGGTTCTCTTCTGCTATTTCACAACTACCTGAGGCCGTTGGGTGAGGTGAGACCATGCTTTGGGGCGAGGTCTAATCAACGGGTATAGCTTTGTATCTCCACCCCATGGATTTCCCGTCTCAGGGCTTGGAGGCCAGAAGGGTCTGGATGGGGCGCAAAGGGATTTGACTCAACCCGAACAAGACACATGGGCTTTGGACCTCCCGGGGACAAGGTTTCCCCCCCCACACACACACACCAACAGCCCTGGATGCGGTGCACAGTCTGGAGGTCCTCATGGACCCTGCCCCTGCTAGAATAGGTGGCAGCAGTGAACAGGAGGGCCTTTCCCCATATTAGTCAGTTGCACCTGTTCCTGGACAAGATAGAACCGAAGAAGCTTCTTGGATGAGAAGCGAAAGGTTTTTTTTTAAAAAACAAACAAATCCAACTCAACAAAGTCTAGCTGCCTTTTGGAAAAGCACCTTTGGGACAACCTTAACCTGAATGGACACTGCTCTACATGGGACCCCTAACCCTTCCAACTCTACCCTGTTATTCTGTACATTTACTTTGTGTTGTTTTAATTGTTTTACTTATCTATACGTTTTGTGATACAGACCATCCAGAGTCATTTGTTGAGATGATCAGCCATAGAAATCACGTATTTTATTGTTGTTGTTTTTTTAAATTAAAATGTAGTTTACATAATTGAAAACGAGACACGTGGACCTGTTGCTGTTTCTTTGATAATGTTCTGCTTCTCATTAATCTATGAAGAGATTCGAACACCTCATAAAACCGTAAAAATACACGAGTACTGTTCAGTCAATCCTCCCAAATTAAGACGACACAGGTGGTAACAGAGCAATTCAGTGAAAATAAATATTTAACCTAGTTAATTCTCAGGCTGTAGAAGCATGTCAGAATTGATGTTCATGTATTATAAAACAACCCAAGGAGAAGGCTATTTACTTAGCTCTTATAAAATTGCTGTGCTCTGCTGAATCAAGATTTGTGTTTGTGTTTTCTCTAGCAATGCTATTCCTAGATTAGCCAATTAAAACCTTAACTCTTGAATGATGCAGCTAGATTTCCTGGAGCAATATGTTGAAAACACAGCTAATGCACTATGGAAAAGTAATGTGTCACACCCACACAGACACACATAGTGTAACACACTCTGTGTGTGTGTGTGTGTGTGTGTGTGTATACAGTGTGTACCCTGTGTGTGTGTGTGCATACGCAAGCACACTATATACTCCCTAACTGAATCAATTTAAATGGATTGCTTAAATAACAACCGACTGCCTACCTACTCAAGGACTAAGCCAAACTCCCTTGCCTTAAAAGTCAAGTTTATTCAGAAAAAAGCAGAACCTCTGAACTTTCTGTTACTGAAAAACAAGTTGCAAAAATGACCCCAAATGCATATTCATTCATTTCTACCTATGTATTATTCCATCAATCCTCAATGACTTTTAAGATAAGATAACCTTTAGATAGTCACTTTTTTTTCTGTGAACACACTGGCACACATTAAAAAATGAAATGCTGATGCCCACTCACAAAAGAATATATCCTATATCCTATTGTCTGTCTGTCTGTCTGTCTGTCTGTCTATCTATCCATCTATCCATCCATCCATCCATCTATCCACATACAACATGCATATATACATACATATACATATACACACACTTGGTCAAGGTTGATGCTATATGGACAAGTTGATATTATATGGGTTTTAAGGAAAAACCCACAAAAAAGAACACCGCAAAATTTATAAAATCAGATTTTAGATAAAGCAGAGAAGCAGGAGTAAAAACTGGAACCCCCAAGGACGGATTATGCAAAGAGAGTTTCAGACGGAGGTGAGATTTCCATTTAGTTGGAATTTAGTGCCACCGAACTAAACAGGATTTTATCCCGAGCAGACAGATGCTGGCTATCTGCCCTACTTGTCTATAACTTTGTGCAAAAAGCTGGATTTTGGATTTCGATCGGAAGGAGCAGAGAGGCAGGGATCCACGTGAACGCTCAGATAGAAATGAGAAAAACACATTCAGGCCACCATTAATTTGCACACTAAACAAAGCAGATGCTACACCCCAGGAAAAAAAAAAGAGAAGCTCTTGGAAACAGATTGTAACTCCCAAGTGAAAACTATTTTTAAAAGAAGAAAAAAAAACAGTGCTTGTTCAAGTTGATCCTCCAGCAATGAAATTATTTATATGACTTCTGAAACCTCATTCTAAGAGCGACGACCAACTAAATCTGGAAGGCTGGTTGGATTTCCACATGGTAAGTGGGGTTTTTTCACGTGTTAAGAGAGACAGAGGTGAATCGCCTGCAGCCTTAATCAAATTGCCATGGACGGTGCAGCTCTGCCATCTCATCGCAGCTGAAATTCCAGTTTATGCAAATAGTCTTCAGATAAATGGGACAAGTTCCTGAAGAACAAGTTCCTGAAGAACAGGACAAGCTCCTGTCGTTTTTTGGGCAAGGTTCTTGAGAAGTGTTTTGCCGTTGCCTGCTTCCTAGGATTGAGAGAGAGAGAGAGCGATCGGCCCAAGGTCACCCAACTGGGACTAGAATTCAGAGTCTCCTGGTTTCTAGCCTGATGCCTTCAAGCCCTACATCAAATTGGCCATTTATCCTGCCGAAGCCTTGATGAGGCCCTGGGCTCGTTGTACATGGAGTCATCCTTGAAAGAAGTACAACAGGGAGCAGCATCTGATGAACTTTGGTCAAGCTTGGAAGTTAAACAGGGTAGACAATGGTTAGCGCTGGATGGGAATCCATAGACAACAAGGAGAGAGAGAGAGAGAGAGAGAGGATAGATAGACAGACAGCTTTATAGCATTTAATCAAGGAGAAATGAGAAATTTCCTGACAATCAGAACAATTAATGATTGGAACGACTTGCCTCCAGAAGTTGTGAATGCTCCAACACTGGGAGTTTTTAAGAAGAGATTGGACAACAATTTGTCTGAAGTGGTTTAGGGTTTCCTCCCTGAGCAGGGGGTTGGATTTGAAGACCTTCAAGGTCCTTTCCAACTCTGTTATTCTATATTCTACGTTTGCTGCAAGGAAAATCAAAAGCTTGTTTCCATTTCTTTTTATTCTTTCTGCATTTTGTCTTTTTTTTCTTCTTCTCTCTTTTCTTCTTTGACTTTCTCTTAGTTTGTGTTAGTTTTCCTATTCTTTGTAAAACTTTTCCATAAAAATGTATCAAAAATGCCATTACGACTTACGACCATAATTATGCCAAACATTTCTGTTGCTAAGCAAGACTCTTATTAAGTGAGTTTTGCCCCATTTTACGACCTTTCTTGCCATGGTTGTCAAGTGAAACACTGCAGCTCTGAAGTTAAGAACAGAGTTGTTAAGTTACCTGCAAACAGTTGTAAATGCAAGGACTGGACATAATGATACTTTTTCAGCGCTCTTATAACTGTGAAAGGTCGCTAAACGGAGTGGTAGGTAAGCGAGGAGTACCTGTCCTCTGGCCTGACAACAAAGCAGTGGGACTTAAGAGATCATTTTTTATTTCTTCTTGGAAAGCAATCAGAGCCAATTATCCAAACAAACTGATATCCCCCAAAAATACCAGCCCAGCAGAGCTACAGGAAATGGGAGGGAGAGGCATCAGATTAGGAATGGATTCATTTTCCAGACTTACTTACTCCAGGTTTATGTACTGTATACACAAAAGATCGGATGCACTGAATTAATGAATTCTATGTCAAAACAGCAGGAGAAATAAACTTCCAGGTCTTCAGTAGAGAATAAGCGTATTAAAGGAGGAAGACATGCTTTGTAAACAGTCTATTTTACTGTACAGGTATACATCTAAACTAGACTCTGTTTTATCTGTATTTATTTATTTATTCTGTTAAGTTACGTAGTGTATATCGGAGGTAGTGACCCTTTGAGAGCTGTATGCAACAAAATTTCACTTTAATGTATGCCGATTAGTGTACATTCAAAGTGACAATAGTTATTATTCTATTCTACTCTACTCTACTCTACTCTACTCTATTTCGTTCTATATTCTGTTCTGTTCTGTTCTATTTTGTTCTATATTCTGTTCTATTCTATTATATTCTACTCGCAATCGGGGTAGGAAATCCTGAAGTCATTGGATCAAAGGAGAGACTGGACCTAAATTCCTAAGTCATTAGTCCTGTGGATCCCAACTGGCTTCCCCATTGACTCTAGTCCCCGACTTACAACAGTTCACTTAGTGACTGTTCCAAGTTACAATGACACTGAAAAAAGTGACTTATGATCGTTTTTCACACTTACGACCATTGCAGCATCCCCGTGGTCACGTGATCAAAATTCAGATCCTTGGCAACTGACTCATGTTTATGACAATTGCAGTATCCTGGGGTCATGTGATCCTCTTTTACAACCTTCTGACAAGCAAAGTCATTGTTTAACAACCATGTCATTCATTTAATGACCAGGGTGATTTGCTTCTTAACTGCGGCAAAAAGGTCATAAAATCAGGCATGACTCACTTAGCAACCATCTCGCTTAGCAATGGAAATTCCCAATTGTATAAGCATCACTAATTGATTTTAAGGATATTAAGTACCATTTCAACTCTTCTGCTTTTGTTCTCACAGTTTACAAATGTCTCTTTTGCTTTAATGATGCTGAGAGGTCTCGAACATTTACCAAAGAAACCATTTGGCAGAAATAAGAAATCTTTATTAATCATAAATCATTAATAATAGATGAATACAGGTCATCCTTGGCTTATGGCCACAACTGAGCCCAAAATTTCCATTGCTAAATAAGGCAATTTCTTAAGTGAGTTTTCCCCCATTTTACCACCTGTCTTGCCACAGCTGTTAAGTCAGTGGTGGGATTCAGCCAGTTCGGGCGAACCGGTAGGAAAGATTTTGGCTGGGCCCGCCCTGCCCCTTCCTGGAGTTCCCCACATGCCCCGTTTTGGCTCCCAGGTAAGTGCAGGGAGGCCCACTAGGCCCAAAATGGGGCTTTGGGGAGGCCCACTAGGCCGGAAATGGGATGCGGGAGGGTGTGGCACGGCCTCCCCGCGCCCCGTTTTGGCTCCCAGGAAGCTGCAGGGAGGCCTACTAAGCCCAAAATGGGGGGCGGGTGGCCACGCCCACCCAGGCACATGACCAATAAGCCATGCCTACCAAGCCACGCCCACAGTAAAAAAATTTGAATCCCACCACTGTGTTAAGTGAATCACTGCAATTGTTAAGTTGTAAAGTGAATCTGGCTTCCCCGTTGAATTTGCTTGTCAGAAGCTCGCAAAAATGGATCACCTGACCCCGGGACACTGCAATCGTCATAAATATGAGTCAATTGCCAAGCGTTTGAATTTTGATTATGTGACCATAGGGATGCTGCCCCAGTCATAAGTGTGAAAAATGGTCATAAATCACTTTTTTCAGTGGTGTTGTAACTTTGAACAGTTATTAAATGAATCGTTGTAAGTCGAGAATTACCTGTTCATTTCAGTGAAAAAGGCCCCTTTTCCTTGTGCTGACCTACAGAGCAAATGCCCAAGGTTTTCCCCACAGGAAGGAGGAAGAAACATACCAGAGGAATGGGGTGACTCATGCTTAACCAAAAGTGGGGGGGAAATTAACTTTAACAGAGAAGTTCATTTATACGCATTTTATGCAGCTTCTGCGCTGCCAAACTAGAATTAGAAGGGCAGCCCTATAACTTAGAGAAAATGCTCCTGGCTTTACAATAATATAACTCTGCAAAATACAACAAAATAACAGAGTTGGAAGGGACCTTGGAGGTCTTCTAGTCCAACCCCCTGCTCAAGCAGGAAGGAGACCCTATACTGTTTTCAACAAATGGTTGTCCAATCTCTTCTTAAAAACTTCCAGTGATGGAGAACCCACAACTTCTGGAGGCAAGCTGTTCCACTGGTTGATTGTTCTCGCTGTCAGGAAATTTCTCCTTAGTTCTAGGTTGCTTCTCTCCTTGATTCGTTTCCCTCCATTGCTTCTTGTCCTGCCTTCAGGTGCTTTGGAAAATAAGTTGACCTCTTCTTTGTGGCAGCCCCTCAAATATAGGAACACTGCTATCATGTCTCCCCTGATCCTTCTCTTCACTAAACTCAACATACCCAATTCCTTCAAGCGTTCTTCGTATGTTTTATCCTTCAACCCACCCGCCAATCATCTTTGTCGCTCTTTCGGCACTCTTTCCATAGCCTCAACATCTTTTTTGTATTGTGGTGACCAAAATTGGATGCTGTATTCCGAGTGTGATCTTACCAAGACATTATAAAGCGCTAGTGTCGCTTCTCATGCCACTGAATCATGCAGCCTTACATGAGCCCAGCCACGAGCACCAGACTTCCCCGTCCTTCATTGCCAGAACAATTCCTCCCAGTTCCCAGCTTCTATCGGATGCTCCACCCTTTCCCCGTGCCTTTTCCATACGGTTTCCCCCCCTCTAATTTGAAAATCTAGAGGCTCAGATGAGTCATCCCACATGAAGCAGGCGTGACCAAACCACAAGAAGGACATGAAATCAAAAACAGGAGGGAGGGCTGAGGCGGCAAGGTTTATTTTTATTCTGGACAGATTTGGGTTCCCAAATTCAAAATTGATTAAAAATTGAATGGTTTGTGGCTATTTTACAAGCATGGAGGAGGGAGGCCATTTCTGTGTCTTCTCAGCTTTACTCTTTTCCACTCCTCCTCAGGTTATGATCAAAAAGCTTTCCCCAAACCCACGGTAGGTGCACTACACTTCCCATGAACCTCAGGTCAGTTGGGGAGACGGGGCAAATCAGAGACTAGAGTAACCTTACAGGGCTGGTTTGTTAAAATTGTTATTAATACCTGCTACCCTCCCACATTCAAAACTGAGAATGCAATGCGCTAGAGAGGATCGAAGCATGTGTAAATACACCTACACACAAACACAATTCCACTAGCTTAATACAAAACAGCAACCGGTCTACAACTTTTTCCTACTACTGTTCCGTCTCCTTTTTTCAAATACAGGCAAGTGAAGAAAAACTTGAGACAGGATCCTCAGGGATAATGAGATTATCCAGGTAACTTTCAAAATAATCTTCAATAGTTGATTAAATAAAGTCTACCGTCTATTAAATCTAATTAATCTGAATGTAGTTAAGTCCACAATCTATTGAAAATGTGTGCAGTCATCTCTCCTGGAAAGAAACCAATCCTGCTTTCCCTAAGAAGATCCCTTCCCCAATAGATCCCTTCTGAGGTCAGGCTCTGCAGGAAGCTTTCATCAGCTGCAGTGATTCACTTAACAATGGTGGGAAGCAAGATCGCAAAATGGGGCAAAACTCACTTAATAAATGTCTCGCTTAGCAACAGAAATTATGGACTCCATTGTGATTGTATCGAGGATTACCTGTATTGGATAGGGCCCCATTAGAATAGAATAGAACTGGACCTTGGAGGTCTTCTAGTCCAGCCCGCTTAGAAAATCCCAAAGCTCCAGATTAGACCAGGAAGGTGGAAAAAGCAACAAATACAAAGTAATAAAATATTTTATTTTAATATCAGAAGGTGCTAGTGATAAAACCACTTCCTTATTTGCTGTGGAGACTTTGAAACAGACTTTAAAAATTCTAGCGAAGCAGTGATGTGGCTGAATGTAATTGCTTTTATCTAATGTAATTACTTTGCCCTTTACTGAGATACGTTTAATATTTTTCTGTTTCCTGTTGCTTAATATAATTCCTGTGCACAAATCTGGGAGGGGGAGGCAGCGCATATTACAGGGGACTGGGCCTTGTGTGGCTCACTTGTGTTATTGGTTCGTTTGTAGCACATAAGCGGAATCAGTAAGGAAAGGAGACCACTAGGTGATTAGGACGTTCCAAGGCTTAGATGAAATGAAGAAATCCTAAACTCAACTTGGAAGGAGGCAGAGAAAATCATGAAAAAAAAACTGGATAGAGGTGTCCCTGCAGTCACAGAGTTGAATGGAGAGACAGGATGATTTTACAATTTGTTGCTGTTCGGGGTTTTATTTTAACTGCTCCTGGTGTGGTATAAGTAGACCTATCATTTACAGACTACCGGAAGAGAAGTCTCTGCCCATGAAATTTACAATCGAAAACTCACTCAGACATGAAACTGAAAAGTGAGGGAACAGAGGCAAGGATAAACAAGGAGAAAGTATGTGATTATTTTAGTTATCGTACAGGTAGACATATGACTGATTGCTTAATGACCCATCAAAATTACAGCGGGCCCAGGATAAGTGCTTTATGGCTCATCAGCGCACAATGTCGGTTTACATGATTTTATTAGTTTATTATGTAACATACAAAGAAAATACGAAAGTAAATAGTAGGGGAATTAGGAAAGGGAATAAGGAAGAGAAGAGTGGGGGAAAGCAAGGGGGGAAAAGAACAAAAAAGGCATTGACTTACAACTCCCTTTGGTGCAGTAGAATAAGGCATTAACATCAGACCTCAACTTTTTACTTTTACATAGTAGTAGTAGTAGTAAACTAGCCATCTCTATAACAATAACTCTATCTAATCGGTAAAACCCAAAATCAAAGCTACATTTTTTTCCCACCTCAAGCGCAAAGTCCAGCAGTAGAAATAAAAGTATTTGTATTTTTTTTTCTCTTAGCCATCTCTACTAACTCCATCCGTTTTTGCAGTCATTTATCCATAAAACCTCATGCTACACACACAGCCCCACGGTCTCAAATTTCAGGTACTTGCCTTTACAACCTGTTGCAGCGTCCTGAAGTCACATGACCATGATTTGTGATCTTTTTACCAGTTTCCAACAAAAATATACATACATACATACATACATACATACATACATACATACATACATACATACATACATATATATGCCAATTCAGAAGAACAGGTTTGCACTTAGGACTGTGGGGTTTCACTTAACAACAGCAGACTCGCCTAATAACTGTGGCGATTCACTTAACAACTGCCACACACAAGTGTCATAAAAGCAGGCTGGATCACGTGGGTGTGACTTACGACCATAAAAACTTACAAACAGAAATCTGATCCAAATCGCGGTCATAAGTCAAGGACTGCCTATGTTCTGTGGTTATAGGTTACATTATACCTAGGTATATCTGCAGTGCCAAAGGTTAGACAGATGAATTGTGTAGAGCCCTATCAGTGATGTATCCCTGGAGGCTGACCAAAAGCCCACACAGGAGTTTAACAGATTAACAGAGTTGGAAGAGACCCTGAAGGTCATCTGGTCCAACCCCACCGCCCAAGCAGGAGACCCGACACCATTTCTGACAAACGGCAGTCCAGTCTCTTCTTGAAAGCCTTCAGTGATGAAGCTCCCACAATTTCCAAAGGCAATTTCTGTTTCATCGGTTGATTGTTCTCAGTGTCAGAAAATTTCTCCTTATTTCTAGGTTGAATTTCAGAAACATTGTCATTAAAATACAGGTTCTCTCTGAATTCCATTCCTAGTTCAAAAACTCTGCCGGAGATGCTTAATATTACAGATAGTCCTGAACGTACGACCACAATTGAGTCCAAAATTTCTGTTGCTAAGTGAGACGTTTGTTAAGTGAATTTTGCCCCATTTTACGACCTTTCTTGCCACGGTTAAGTGAAACACTGCAGTTATTAAGTTAGTAGCACGGTTGTTAAGCCAATTTGGTTTTCCCATTGACTTTACAGATTAACAGAGTTGGAAGGGACCTTGTAGGTCATCTAGTCCAACCCCGACGCCCAAGCAGGAGACCCTACACCATTTCTGAGAAATGGCAGTCTACTCTCTTCTTGAAAGCCTCCAGTAATTAAGCTCCCACAACGTCCGAAGGCAACTTCTGTTCCATTGGTTGATTGTCATTGACTTTGCTTGTCAAAAGGGGATCACATGGCCCTGGGACACTGCAACAGTCATAAATATGAGTCAGCTGAATTTGGATCATGCACGGGACCATGGGGATACCGCACCGGTCCTAACTGTGAAAAACGGTCATAAGTCACTTTTTTCAGTGCCGCTGTAACTTCGAACGGTCACTCAGCCAACTGTTGTAAGTCCAGGAATGTAGTAAAAAATGCGGCACACTGGATGTGCAAATGAGAAGTTTCCCTTCTCCCTGATTTCAAATGGGGAAAATTAAAAACTAATTAAAAAAATAAATAAATCTGCATCTGTCTCTTTATTTTGGAAGCGCATCCAGGCAACTGTTTCCAACTGTGAAGAAACAGGGCTCGGTTTTTATTAAT
>JANHFL010006118.1:52067-66191 GCA_032468155.1 Oxyrhabdium leporinum
TGAAGAAGCTTCTTGGATGAGAAGCGAAACGTCTTCAAAGAAAAACCAGAAAGTCCAGTTGCCTCTTGAAGAAAAGCCCCTTTGGGACCCACCACCTCTGAAGGCAAGCTATTCCATTGGCTCCACAAGACCAGGTTTCCAAACTACTAGGGTACTAAGTCTAGTTTGTTTATTGGGAAAGGAAGCCCTTTTTTTGGTTTTTAGCGTGTGAGATAATATGCATCCATGCACTTTTCCTTCTATCTCGAATCCTGATCACTCGCACAGCTCTAGCAAACATCTCAGAACTTCTGAAAGTGAAGAGGGAAGCTCTCAACTTCCAGCAGAATTTTTACTTCTCCTAGGGCGGGAGGTAGGATTTTGCAGGAAAACATTCCTTTGCCTTGCAATTTCCAGTTAGTGCTGAATTCTTGGGAGACCAGGGAAAACGAGGCCTTCGTGCTATAGCCACTGTTTCCATGGTTGGTTTTTTTTTTTGCAAATGTTTGAAGGGGACGTTCGGAAAAAAAAACAACACCTGAATCCAGGCATGCTTCTTCACCTCTGGAAAAAGTGGGAGAGATATGGGGATAACCTTTCTAAAAGGTTGAACGGATTGGGGTGAGGAGAGGGACAATTTCCTTAACGGCCCTCAAAGGCTGGTTGATATCAGCATCCCATCATAATTGAAAAAGCCTGCAGTGAATTGCAGAATGCCAAAGATACACACACACACACAGACACAGACACACACACACACACAGATCCTGGGTGGAAGGAGCTGAAGTCTAGCGACTGGATGAAGGACAGAACTGTGTTTGAATTCCCAGATTATTTTAGAGGAGAACAACAACTTTGACAAAGTTGAAGGGCCTCACAAACGGGACTGAAGCTATTAAGTTAGGATACAGTATACAACAAAGAAAGACATTTTGTGGACTGCTAAATTAAGGGTTCATTTATATATCTTATCTTTTCTTTCTTTAATACAGTTATAGTCTAATCAAGGAACCTCCAAGAACACTCCCACGGACAGAGCAAGCCACTAGTGTATAAAATGAGAGCAAATCCTATTCCCTTTAAGCCCTGATGATGTTACCTAGTTGGGTAATGAAATGTCTGCAAGAAATCAAACTCAGAGAGCACCAAGGACCTCACCTTTCAACCCTGAGCTACCAATATTCTCTTCAATTAATACCATCCTTCACTGCAGATATTGCAACAGTGTGCAAGTTATCTCCTACACCTGCTGAGTTACCATCACAGTTTTGATTCTGATCCAACATTATTCCAACACTGCTCCCATATTTTTTAGGGGCTGGCAGAGGGAAGAAGGGGTCAACCTATTCTCCAAAGCACCTGAAGGCAGGACAAGATGCAATGGATGGAAACTGATCAAGGAGAGAAGCAACGTGGAGCCAACCTTGAGCAAAGAGTTGGACTAGAAGACCTCTAAGGTCCCTTCTTCCATCTCTGTTATTCTGTTATTATTATAGGTAGAAAGCCCTGCTTGAACAGAAGAAAGTTGGCCAACCAAGGGACCATCTTTTCTTCAAATCTCAGGGGGAAACACCCCCCTCCCCAGAATACATTTTATGGATACTGGCACAGAGGAAAGGAAGGAAGTAAACATTAAACCTCCCTATCCCTACATATAAGAAGTATTTATCGTAGAATGGAATGTTTCATTAATCACACAGGGAAACCATTTGCAGCTATTTTCGTTTAAATTTTCAGTCAAATGCTTAGATTTGCATCTCTTTGAACTGTATTGCACCAGTAATTGGGGACGAATATTTTAAATCAGTCTTGAATCACTCTGCTCCATGTAGACCAAATAAACTAATAACTTGCTCATGTGTGGACTACTAATACATTTCCTCCCAGCTTCTCCTCACCCTGACAGATGGAATGCAGTACGAAAATTAGATGTATCAGCCACTGGGAATATTCACGAGGTTTAGTGAAGGGAGGAGGGAATATTTAAACACTTCCTGTTTATAACCAAGCCAAAGAATCGAGAGAAGAAGATAAGGAGGAGTTGTAGGCAACCTAAAGATCACTGCGTATCTATAATGAGAAATAAACTATTAGGCTCAAATGACATTAGACTGTGCACACAAAAAAAGGAAGGCCAATCTATTCTCCAAAGCACCAGAAGGCAGGACAAGAATCAATGGATGGAAACTACGCAAGGAGAGAACCAACCTAAAACTAAGGAGAAATTTCCTGACAGTGGGAACAATTAACCAGTGGAATGGCTTGGTATAGGGTTTCCTGCTTGAGTAGGGGGGTTGGACTAGAAGACCTCTGAGGTCCCTTCCAACACTGTTATTCTTCAATTCTGTTATCTTTACCACTATAGCACATTGGCTGTTACATCTGAAGAAGATAAAGTAGAACCTATAATTTAACTGTCATTATTATCTTGGTTCTTAACAGAGACAAAGTCACATCCATCCGTCCAGAAATTCCAGTGTGTAACTCTACCTAAGCAGGACCTCCTATGTTCCTTTTAAAACAACAAACAAGTCATCATGCAGGATGAGAAAATATACACCAGCTTTTCTCGTCTTAGGGATGAGTTGTTTGTACTCCAAAGGAGTTTTGTCTTTACAGTGGTTTCTGTGTGTTATTATTACAAAAGGCGAATTGCATACGCAAAAGAGCAATTAACCTTCTTGGCTGCCAAGTGAGCTAGTCCAAGAAGTCCTGAACTTCTCCAAGGTTTCTGATGAAGATCCACTTCTTGTCTCTAGCTGCTGATCTTGATGTTCCACCTCTTTGCTATTTCCTCATTTGGTTTTCTCCCTTGCTTTTGCCAAAGAGAAGTAGCAATGACCTCAATTCATCACAGTTCCTTCACCCGAGAGATCAACATGAAGCGAAATTATTGGAAACACTACGGAGGAACATAGATTATCCAGGGATAATGCCAACATCTTCAGTGGGCACCTGAAGATTTCTTGTAGAATTGACCGAGAACTTCCACAGTTATCTTCAAGGATCACAATGGGATATATTTGGTGAGCGCTGAAACCAGCACTCTATTTTCACAACAATTTGCATTGTGCAACTGAATTTGAATTTATAGCAGAAATCTACTTGTAATTTGATCAGGTAGGAATCCATTCAGGAGAGTTATAAAATTTTATTGGACATCTCCTGATATCATCAACCCTCGTTAAGAATTATTAAAATAAGGCAGAATCAAGATGTGTCATTATTGCTTCTACTTCCTTGGTAGTAGCATGAAATATTTTCCCTTTCTCACTCTATATAGATATAGATATATTAAGCATAGGCTACTGATAAGGTCCATCAATTCTGCAGGAATTGGGTAGGTCTACTTCAATGAAAAGAAGGACTAGGGGTGACATGAGACCAGTGTTCCGATATCTCAGGGGTTGCCCCAAAGAAGAGGGGGTCAACCCTTTCTCCAAAGCACCAGAAGGCAGGAGAAGAAGCAACGGATGGAAACTCATCAAGGAGAGAAGCATCCTGGAACTACAAAGGAATTTCCTGACAGTGAGAACAATTAACCGGTGGAATGGCTTGCTTGCAGAAGCTGTCGGTGCTCAATCACTGGAGGTTTTTAAGAAGAAATTGGACAACCATTTGTCTGAAATGGTAGAGGGTCTCCTGCTTGAGCAGGGGGCTGGACCAGGAGACATCCAAGACCTTTTCTGTTATTCTGGATTGATTGACTGGTTGAGGCTACTCATTCTCCTGTCTCATTTCTCGTTAGTGTACAAACATCCACCTGTAAAGATGTTCAAACTAAAAAAAAATAATCCATGAAAACCCAGAAGTCCAAAAGCTGTCCCCTTCCCTCAATCCCCAATACCCCCAAACCCCAATCTTTTAAAAAACCTGGTGGAATAAATATAGTGGAATAGCAAAGAACAATACAATTGCTGGTATTGTCATATGAATGACACTATTTCAAAACTCCCAATTTTCCCCTGTGCATTTTTTTCAACACCACAGAGACAATAAAAGCCATTAACATAAGCCAGCTATCCAAATGTGGAGGTTTAGACCCCAGCATCGAGGATTTGCATCATCAAAACCAGTGCCCTCGAAGCCAAACTCCATGAAGCAGTGCAGAAAAAAATATCACACTTTATTGTATCCAAGGCTCTGAAAAGCCAGAGCCATGGGACTTCAATCCCTTCCCATCAAGGGGGCTAAAAGCATCTCCCTTTAAGAAGCCTAGATCCATAGGCTAAATTTTAACCCCACACGAAACAAACCACGACAAGCAATTCTCTTGCCTGTTCCTGCATTTTCACCCAAAAAAGGGAAAGTCGGTTGGAAAGGACTCGGAAGGATACGTAGTCTTTGGCTTACAACCGTTCGCTTAGTGACGTTCTGAAGTGCACGCAGCCTTGGAACATGATGAACACGAGAGAAAGTCCTCGGCTTACATTTGTTTTTGTGCCCCATTTGTTTTTGTGACTGTTTGAAGTGGCAACCCTATTGAAAGAGGTGATTGATACCCATTTTTCGCCAACTCACATTTATGACAGTTGAAGTATCCCAGCGTCTTGCGATCAACTTTTGAGACCTTCTGACAAGCAAAGCCTACGGGGAAGCCAGATTCACTTAAGAACTGCGCCACTAACTTAACAACTGCGGTGATTCATTTAACAACTGTGGCAAGAAAGGCTGCAAAATAAGGCAGAACTCAGTTAACAACTGTCTCACTTAGCAACAGGAATTTTGGGGCTCCATTGTGATTGTAAGTCGAGGTACCCTTGTACTTATTCAAGCCTAGTTTTTTTTTAAAAAAAAAACAACTTTTTGTAGTATTTGAATTAGCATGTCCTCAGCACCATTTCCTAAGCTTTAACTGTCAGATAAAACCAATATTTAGTTCTATTCGCTAAATGATGATTAAAAATTATTTATTTTATAGCCCTGTCCCATAAAAAGTAGTCGCTATCTTCTTTCTGTTTTGTGTCATAAAACCTGGAAGCCAGGACTCCACACAACCACTCAAATAAGAACATTATTTTTTTGTCTAAGAAAATACTACACAACATCCAATAGAAGACATGTTCTTGCACAGGAACAGGAAGCTCAAGTGCATACCCCAAGAGAAGGTATAGATTCCCCGCCTCCCGCTCTTAACTCCATGTGGTCAGCTGCCCGGGACCACCCATGTGCTTCTGTTTCATCATTAAACCATCTTTCCAATCAGCCTCCATGTTTCCAGTTTCTTTCTCCCGGCTTGGAACTGAACCAGGTGGATATTTCTTCCAATACTGTCTAATGGAAAATGGCCAGTGAAAAGTTGGATTTATTTTTTTTCCCCAGCCAAGTGGAAAAGTTACTTCCTGCTCTAAACCTGATCGTCTGTTTCCCCCAACACTGAATTAAATGAAAATGGCCTTCTCCCTTGCCTTAAATTATTAGCTAATTAGCCTTGACTAAGAGACAACAGTGTGCTTGTGTTGGCAAGCTGTGAAAAGAACACACTTTGATTGAGAAGATCAATGGCGGGTTTTTTTTTCCTCCAACTCACAATAAGCAAGCCACTGGGTTGTACGTTTCATCCATCTCTCTCATTTGGCAGGCAAGCTGGAGATATTGATAGATCAGCGGAGAAAACTCTATGACAAGCTGTCACTCTGGAAGAAGGGTTGAATCATATTGAAGAGACATCCTTCTTAAACCAGGAAAGGAGATTTAGAAGACAAGAGCTACCTGATCTTCAGAACGTCTAACACAGCCCTTAGATACAACGAAGTCATCAAAAGCTTGAATCCCCTGTAAGCGTTATTGCTATTTATTCCCCGCTAAGAAACCTCCCAGTTTGCCTTCACTTCAAAGTTTCAACAAATGACTGATTGAAGTAACCTATCTGGAAAGCTGTCACGCGAACCACCCACTAACAGAAGAGATGGAAATGTAGGAATGAAGATTTAGCCTTCCGGGCTTTCGGGCTCGATATGGAGCCCATCCTTCGGGGATTTCTGTCTGACCAGAATGTATGCTTTGGGCTATTCTGTGCGTAGTATTTATCCGGTGCCTGGTTGTGCTGTGGCTTTTTAATTGTTGATTGGGGTGTGTTGATGGCCGGCTATAAAGTCGTTGGCTGTTGTTTCCTTGTGCTGCCAAGTCAAGTTTCGCTTACTTTACAACTAAAAAGCCACACACAACTAGGCACCACATCAATACTACCTACAGAATAGTCCAAAGTACACATTCTGGAGAAGGAGAGGATGGGCTCCAGCACGGATCCGAAAGCTCAAAGACTACATCTCCGGTTCCCGAACGACAGACCCAGATTGGATCCTATAGGTCAGGGGTGTCAAACTCAGTTTTCACCGAGGGCCACATCTGGGTTGTGTTTGACCTCGGGGAGCAAGGTGGGCTTGGCCAGCTCGACGACCCTTGTGTCGAGAGCCCCTGTGGTGGGCCAAGTGCTCGAGCAGCTCTCCCGAGCTCCGTTTTCACTGTGGCAGAGACACCACAGGCTGGTCCCTCACTGTTTGGAGGGTGGCCACGTGGGCCAGAACTAAGCACCCCACGGGGCAAATCCAAGCACCCCACGGGGCAAATCTAAGCACCCCACGGGGCAAATCTAAGCACCCCACGGGGCAAATCTAAGCACCCCACAGGGCAAATCTAAGCACCCCACAGGTTGGATCTGGCCCCACGGGCCTCGAGTTTGACACCCCTGCTACAGAGGGAGGCTTATTATCTTTCCAACATTACTGAACCACACTATTGTAGTTTGCTGAGAATCGTCGATTGTTTGATTTTAACAGCACAGATTTCATATCGATAGCATTCAAGGGTTGGGTTTTGGGTTTTGTGACTGCAGGGCATTTGGGTCTCGATGCGACTAGAAACCAAGAAGAGAACAGAAACGTTGTTGTTGGTCAAGATAAAGATGCTATTTTAGAGAAGGAAATATGGGGATTACTTAAAGATTGCGCCAACTTCTAGAGATCTTGTAGAATTTTCCCAAAATACGCCGCTATTGAAGAAACGGGTCCCACAATTCAGCATTTATCGCTCTACAAGTCGTGCTCGAATTACAACCATTCGTTTAGTGACCCTTCGAAGTTACAATGGCACTGAATAAAGTGACTTTTGACCGTTTTCACACAGCCAGTGCAGCATCCCCACGGTCAAAATTCAGCCGCCTGGCAACTGACTCATATTTAGGATGGTTGTAGTGTCCCAGCCTTATCACGTTATCATATTTTTCCACCTTCTGACAAACAGTCAATGGGAGAACCTGATTCGCTTTACAACCCGGTTGCAAACTTAACAAATGCCGTGATTCGTTTAACAACGCTGGCAAGAAAGGCCGTAAAATGGGGCAAAAGTCACTTAACAACTGTCTCACTTAGCACTTAGAAATTTTAGGCTCAATTGTGGTCATAAGTCGAGGACTACCTGTATTTCATTGTGAACACAATGCAATTCTGTCCGGCACGGAAAAAGATAAGAGGGATAGAAGGAACCGCGTTCTCCCCTTCTCTTAAATGTTTAATCAAGACAAGGATTAAACTGAAATTTTTTAATTGGTCTTTTTGATTGACTTCAGTGATAACTGCAGGGAAGGATGTGTTTTTATTCTCACTTTTAAGGAAAGAAAACTCACATACAATTAGGAATGTTCAGCTACTTCTTCTAAGTGTGAATAACTCAGGTGTCACAATAAAATAATATGTTTTGTTTGTTTTGCCAGCAGATTTCCATCTTCAAACTTAATTTCACGAAAGGAATTTGTCAGTGCTTTGCAAAAATGGTTAATCCAGGTACATTTTACAGCCTGCAGATCTCAAAGTGCAATCCTTCCATGTATTGCTGCAACCATAACTTCAGTAAATATCTACTGGTGGTGTTCAGTTGTTGCTCACAGTTGTTCAAAGGCCCTTTGCACCCATGCAGTACAAATATGTCTGAACCTCACTGTAAAACCGGTCTGTATTATTATCCTCTCATGACAAGTAAGAGATGAATTGTGGCTTGAGGCTATGGGATAAACTCATGGAAAAAGCAAAATTTGAATAAGGGATTAGCTTAGCTTCTGCATCTCACACTTGCACACTTAATAACACAAGCCCAGAAAAACATTTCAAATCTGATAGGTGAAAATTGAAAAAATGATTCCTCTTTCTAAATATTACCACCACATCTTATTGCGATAGATAAATTTCTGCTAACCATTTCGAGGGTCAGGCTTAAATTATTGTGAATATTGTGAAACATTGTGAATAGTTTTGGATATCCCAGTTACGTAAAGAATGAGGAGAAAGGGAGCAAAGATAATCTAATGATGAAACCAATCCTGAAAGAAAGGCTGACATGTTTGAAGCTGTTTTGGTTTGCCAAAGAGGCATAAACAATAGCTGTAAATTATGCGTGCTAAATTGCATTTATGAAAAGGATAAGGATAAATTTCTTAACAGTGAGAACGATTAACCAGTGGAACGGCTTGGTGGGTGCTCCAGCACTGGAGATTTTTGAGATTGGACAGCCACTTGTCTGAAATGGCCTCCAGCTTGAGCAGAGGGTTGGACTAGAAACCTCCAAGGTCCCTTCAAACTCTGCTATTCTCTGTTCTGTAGAACCGTCTGGCTCAGCTCCGAAACTAGAAAATGTCCTTTCGCCAAACACAAATAGCTATCCATTGCTATTAACGTGGTGGGGCCATTTCCATTTTGCTTTGAAAGCTAAATGAGCATCCAAGTTGAGAGACAGCGTATCTCGGATCAGCAGTTGCTGGATGGCATTAATTTCTCCTTGTGAACAGCGCTTAGTGCAAATTCAGGGATCATGAATGCTGTAGTCCAATGATATATAAATGTGAAATAAATATCCAAAGGTCCCAGGTTCCTACTCTTCAGGATTAGCTAAAGATGTGGAGCTTGTCAGCTGGAGAGCTGACAGCCCGGGTTTGAGACCCGAGCTCCGTGAAATGGGGTGAGCTCCCGCTCCTTGCTCCCGCTCCCGCCCACCTAGCACTTCAAAAGCATGCAAATGCGAGTAGATAAATAGGTACCACTTCAGTGGAAAAGCAATAGCATTCCATGTGCCTTTGGCTGGCCACATGACCACGGAAGTGTCTTCGGACAATGCTGGCTCCCTTGGCCGAGAAACAGAGATGACCACCATGCCTTTGGACACGACTAGACAGGGAAAATTTTACTTTTAACCTCTGAATTAGCATGTTTTTGCTAAACACTCCAGAATGTGGCTTCCTTCAATTCACAAAGACGAGCATGTTACAAGATTGATTTTTTTTTTCCAAAAGCAACAGAGGTAACAATTCTGCAAAGGCGTTGTTCCAGAGCATCATATCGTCATCTCCGATGTTCGTTTCTCAAACGTTTTAGGGAAGATGCCACAACTCTTTCCCTCCCTCCCTCCTTTCCTGTGGATTCTCATTCTTGTCAAACAAAATCTCACACCTGTTAAATTATTCTCCCTGTTTTATTGATGCCTCAAACAAAAGGGAATCCAAAGCAAGATTCTTAGGAAGATCCTCTCCCTTGTTTGTAACCGTCACAGAAATATGATTTACCCCTGTTTAAAAAAATGTGACAGAGGCCCTCCAAATGGCAAGCTAGAGAGGATAATCCTAACAAGATGGGTAAAGACTCGAAATCCCGCATTTCAAATGGAAGAGGCGGTGGATGCAACCCTCCGCCTCCCACCAATAGATCATTCTTACATAAGTACAGGGTCTGCTTCCAGATCAATCTGGGGCAGATTTCGAAAGCCGTCGCTAATCCCGATCGAAAAAATTAGGAGCACAACTGAGGACTGCACAACCATCGAATTGCAAGAGTCAAAAATAGGACAGTGCCCAGATTAACAACCAGCATTTCCCGGCCCCTTTCGGATTTGACTTTCGCAAGAGATTTTGTTGCGATACAGGGCTGCGGATCAACTTAGCGACTTGAAGGAAAGGAAGCAGAAACATAAGAGGAGGGGGGGAAAGAAAAAGGCATTACACAACACAGAGATTGTGCAGAGCCTTGGGGAATCCTGTAAAACGAGAAGGAGCAAAATTGACCGATTCTGAACTCTTTTTCAACCGGCTACCTTCTTCGAACCATTGTTGCGACAGACCAGACATAACCCAAGTGAAACTCCGATGCTGTCGTATCATTTACTCCAGGAAGGTCAATTTTTTCTGCTAGAAATCATGCCCAGCATAATTTAAATCTCTTTTTTTTTTCCCCTCGTTAGTTTTTAGAAGAATTCCTGTCGCGCCGCCAGCAACTGGAAATCTGAACGAGGGAATTTTGAAACTGCTCGCCGCTCTCCAGGGCAAATTCTCCTCCAAGTGAGGCTTCATTTTAGCTTTCCACTTAAGAACTGATCTGATTATGCAGGCTGTCCTCGATTTACAACAATTTGTTTAGTCACCATTCGAAGTTATAACAGCACTGAAAAAAGAGAGACCGTTTGATCGTTTCTCCACTTGTGACCGTGGCAGCATCCCCGTGGTCACGCGATCAAAATTTGGCCGCTTGGCCACTGACTCATATTTGTGACGGTCGCAGAGTCCCAGGGTCACGTGATCCCCTTTTGCGAACTTGTGACAAGCAACGTCAACGGGGAAGGCAGATTCACACAACAGCCGGGCTACTGACTTCACAAGCGCGGTGATTCACTTAACTGTGACGAGAAAGGTTGTACAATGGGGGAAAATTCACTTAGCAACTGTCCCACTTTTGTTAGTTTGCTACGGTGATACCCTGTGGCTGTAGTAGTGTGTTGGTTGTTTCTGAGATTTCTTGATGCTTTATGCTTTTCATGGGTTGAGCAAACCCCACACTCACCAGCACTGGTAATGTTACCTAGTCAGGTAAAGAAACGTCTACAAGGAAACAACCAACTAAGGACTCCGCCGTTCAACCCCGAGCTACATATATTCTTTTCCGTTGGAACGGTGACAATGTGACCTTTTTGTCCAATTTTATGTGGCACTTTCCTTATGGCAGGCTAGAATAATTACAACTCCTGTTTCCAGTTAACAACTGTTATCCTTGTAGAAAAAAATCATTTGGATCTCTCTTATTTAATTTAATGTTAGCAGACCTTTAACTTGGAAATGCAAACCGATCCCTGTTACGTTCTCATTAATATCTGCCCGTTATTAACATCACCCACCCACCCCATTTACATATTAGACACAAATGATAAAACTCAACAATTCACAGCACCGGCTCCCAGTTTGTGCTGTTTTGTGAGTGTTCTCACTGCAATTATTCAGCTGGCCGAGTTGCAATCTTTAACTTTTAGCATACAGATATATATTTCACCTCCTGGATTAAAAAATAATAATAACGATAATCATCATCAGAAGAAGAATGCCAATTCTGCATCACCACACTTATTATTGGATGCAGTGTGTTGAAGGGAAGCTGGCAGAACGAAAAATAAAGGAATAAAACCGACATTTCTTTTGGAAAGAAGGAATTCAAAGCAGTTACCTCTGATTAGAAGTTGACTGCTTTGTTCTGCACCGTAAATCTTATTTATACCGAGGGAAGAATTGTGTTCTAACGGCCATTGCAGGCATGTTAGTACGTATTCAGATGATCAACAAAATATTTTGCAGAAAGTCCTTGACTTGCAACAGGTCATTTGAAGTCACAATGGCACTGAAAAATGTTATTTATAGCCATTTTTTAACAATTACGGCCAGAAGACCCAGAGGAAGTGCCCCCCCCCCCACCTGCCAAGGAAGCTCCGTGGGCGCGTCCAGGAAGTTACCAAGAACTAAACTCAACCTGATTTAATTTCACTGGAAAGCCACACATTTCTATCCTCAGGAAAAGCCTCGGTATTAAGAACCCATCGAGGATGATTTGATCCTGGACGGACCAGAGAGACGACGACGGTGGTGACTTAGGGGAGATCAGAAGCCGTGGAGGACTTTCTGGGAGGGAAATAAAATCAACAGATGGCTAACAGAGAGTTTGGAAGCTTAATTTAGCGGTTGGTCTTATGTGTTCACTATGTTTTCATGTATTGGTAGTCCTTGACTTGCAACGGTCCATTTACCGACCATTCGGCACTGAAAAGTGGGACATATGACCGTTTTTTTTCACACTTACGACCGTCGCAGCATCCCCCCCCCTCGGTCATGTGATCACCGTTCGGATGCTTGGCAACGGACTCATAGTTATGACGGTTGCGGCACCCCGGGGTCACGTGACCCCCTTTTGCGACCTTCTGACAAAAATCCATGGCGAAGCCAGATTCACGTGACTAACTTAACAACTTATTTATTTTAATTTATTTTTACATTTATATATAGTAGTGATTTATATAACTGTAGTGATTCCATGATTCCACTTAACAACTGTGGCGAGGTAGGTCGTAACACGGACCTAAAACTCACTTGACAACTGCCTCGCTTCGCTAAGCAACAGAAATTTGGGGGGCTCACCTGCGGTCATGAGTCAATGCTACCTGGATGCCTGCAAGCGCATCAGTGCATGTTAGAAGACGGGTTTACAATTTTCACACCGCAGCTAGGATTCCAACACAAAGAAACTCCAAAATCCAAAGAGAAAGATGTGCAAAGACATTGAAACACCTGGCGGGTACCGCCATCCCTCCACGGACAGCTAGCTCCTTTAATCAATATGTTTTCTACCCAATGGGGTTTCCCCCCTTCGTCTTTCCCCTCCCCTCTCTGATCATTACAGTTCCTTCTTCTGGGGAAAGACACAGGCCCGATCCTCAGAGGATTCGAAGCATGTGGGATTTGGGTAATCCCCTGGGATGAGTTTGAAGTCTGTTGCACTGGCCACAGCGGATTCCATGCGTTCATCAAGAGTTTTGGAATACAATCAGCATGCAGGGTGCATAGCAGCACTGGGGAAACAGAGGAAGTTGGTTTTGAGGTCTTAGAAACAAGACTGATGCTGCCAGATGACGGAGTGAAAGTGATAGGTGGTAATGTCCTACGTTCAATCCATGGAAACAAAAGAACAAAGATGATTAGGGGACTGGAGGATAAAACATATGAAGAACGGTTGCAGGAATTGGGTATGTCTGATCTAGTGAAAAGGAGGACGAGGGGTGACATGAGAGCAGTCTTCCAATATCTGAGGGGCTGCCACAAAGAAGAGGGGGGGGGGGGTCAACCTGTTCTCCAGAGCACCAGAAGCCACGGGTGGAAACTAATCAAGGAGAGAAGCAAGCTACAACTGAGGAGGAATTTCCTGACGGTGAGAACAATTAACCAGTGGAACTACTTGCCACCAGAAGTTGTGGACTCTTATCACTGGAGCTTTTTAGGGAGAGACTAAAGGAAGAGGAAGAGGACAACTATTTGTCTGAAATGGTATAGGGTTTCCTGCTGAAGCAAGAGGTTGGACTAGAAGCCCTCCAAGGTCCCTTCCAATTGTTATTCATGTTAAGTGCAGGAAATCAGCAGTCCAGGTAGTTCAGATGAATATTTATAGGTTTGTTGCATGCTAAACCTCTTTAAAAGGATCTGAACTAGTAACAACCAAAGCGAGTTGAGAGAGGATAAGAGTCAATGGAATTCAAGGTTGGTTGGACTGAGATCTCTTGTGGGGACTCGAGACTGATGACACGTTTGACCCCTCCCTCAGGCTCAGCCTGGTCATCTTCTACAATTCTTTTGTTATCCGTAACTTTCTCTGAAAGGGAGGGTGCTGCCTCAGAATATGAAAAGGAAGGGGTGGGAAGGCATGGTTGGAGAAAGACTTAAGTGCAAGAAGATACTTATATCAGTCAGAATGGGCCAAAGGATAGGTTGCAATTGAGCCCATATGGAAGCAGGCTTGTTGGGACTTAGTACTGAAAAGGAGGCACTTTTCAACTGAACTTCAGAGGAAATGTCAAAAGAAGTATCTGGTTCAGGAATAATTGTCCATTTAAGGTAGGGAGTTCTTTAAATGTTAAAATGGGAATAGCAAATTCAAACTGAACAGCCGCCCAGAAAATGTCAAAAGGTTCACACTGAATAAGTTCAACTGATTTATGTCCTAAGAGTTTAATTTCACTGATAATTTCTTCTTTATTTCAGGCTGGGCGATGAGAAAAAAAACAACGGGAAGGGAGGACCACCATTATGAAATGAAAAAAAAACAAACAAACCACCTGTGGCCCACCGTACATAGATTT
>JANHFL010006123.1:18430-32075 GCA_032468155.1 Oxyrhabdium leporinum
TTTACAGCTTATAAGCAATACTCTTACATCAGTATATTAATCCAATATACCTCAGAATATTGCCCCCACAATCCGGGGGGGTAACAGACACAACTAGAAGAATCCAGCTTAGTCTGTGACACATGTTCTTCTGAAGACAAAAATCTATATCCCATACGTGACATTGCTGTTTGACTGTTCTGTCGAGCTACACACACATGGTGACGTGTAGTGAGGACAGAACAGTCTTTCGTTGATTTATTTCAATTTTCTTACTTAAAAAAAAAAGTTTTGTTTTCCCTCTTCAGTTTAGTCTAGTCGTTTCACATTCATCTACGTAGCAGAGTTGATCCTGTTTAGCTTTTAATTGTAGAAAAGCTTCAGTGGGTGGTACTATGTGCTTGAAAATGCAGAATATATTCAATTCTACTGTATTATATACAATGTGAGGATAAGAAATCCTACAACGTGTGAAAACCCTTAAAAAGCACAAAAACAGTAGTAAAATATGGATTTGTAAAAATTCAAAAATAAAATTTGTAACAATTTAAATCAGTAATAAAATAATTGAAATTAATAGAAACCTAACAAAAAAAATGCAACTTTTCCTGGAGTTTGTTCCATAATTTGGGATGTTATACTGGAATATCCTTCTCTCATATATCGAAAAGACTAGCTTCTGAAATCAAGGACATCTTGTTGAACAGATCATAGTCTCTGACTACTGATAGTCCTCAACTTACAACTGTTCATTTAGTGACCGTTCAAAGTTACACCAGCACTGAAAAAAGTGATTTATGACCGGTTTTCATAGTTACAACCTTAGCCTCCCCATGATCATGTGATCAATATTCAGATGCTCGGCAACTGGTTCATACTTATGACCGTTGCTGTGTCCCAGAGTCATGTGATCCCCTTTTGTGACTTTCTGACAAGCAATGGGGAAGCAAAGTTCATTTAACAACCAGGTTACTATCTTATCAACTGCAGCGATTCACTTAACAATTTTGGCAAAGAATGCTGTAAAATGGGACAAAGCTCACTTAAGAAATGTCTCACTTAACAACAGAAAATTTGGGCTCCATTGTGGTCATAAATTCAGGACTACCTGTATGTCATTTCTGGGTATGCTAGATTATTCACACATGAATCTCTATTTCCAAACTGGAACAACTAAAGATGCTTTTGGCTACATCAGCAAAGAGCTGGCATTTGACTGAGATGTCATCCTGAAAACATGTCTCTCAAAAAGAAGTGTCATCCTGCACCAAGCAGGTTGCAAATAGGAGTTTAGGAGGAGATACCATTAGCCAGTATTAGACTGCTACACAAAAATATCCCTACCACCCACACAAATTCAGTCACCTACAGTAAAAAATATTTAGGTTTGATAGTAATTGAATTATCACACCTTAATTGAAAAAAGTGGATAAATGGCTATACTGTATAGAGTTTTCTGTCTTCTATTGGTCATCTGGTTTTGTGCATCCCAGATATGGTAGGCCCAATTCAACTTAAGGATATTTGGCTAACTTGCTGAACTAAATGTATATCCCGCTTGGCAAACTTTGGGAAATCCAGTGTGGCTCTTTAGTAGGCAGACTTCTGCTCTTTGCAGTCAATTAAGAAGTGCATATTTGTAGATTTAACAATAAATGTGATAACATGAATAGGTTTGATTATCAAATGGTTTCTACTAATATGGAATTCAAATTTGGTTGCTGAATGCAAAAACAGCTGTACATGTGAGAGAATAAATGACAAGCTTACTCAATAGTTCAGCCTTGAGCAGAGATTAAGATAAAGATTTGCAATGTTCCCTTTGTTCTTTGTTCTTTAATGCACATGTAAATAAATGTATAGGTAATGCTTGTAGTAATATTACGGTTATGGTGGTGGAGGATGTGAATATGCATGTAATTTTGTATGCAGACAATGCCCTGTTGGCTAATTTGAAGCAAATGTTAGGTAGATTGGATGATGCAATTAACAAAATGGTTTTGAAAATTAATGAATCAATGATTCATTAACCATTATTGTGTTTGGAAAAGAACATTGAATGATTGCAGATACATAAACAATAAAATTAGAGAAAATGGTAGATAAATGTAGAGAATGTGGCACAATGTTTACTAAAGATGAGAATAGATGGAACAAATTAAGTATGGTTAAATAAATATAGAGAGGTCTAATGTAAATTAGATTTAAGGAGATTTTCTTTTTCTTTTTTCTCCCATGTTTAATATATTTTGCTTGCTATTTCCTACTCTTTGCCTTTGATTTGTGTTAGTGCTTACCCTCAAAGGACTATTATGAAGGGTTTGAATGAATATATTCATGTTTCAATAAAAGAGAATATTTGTAGCTCAGGGTTGAAATGAGGGGTCCTTGATGCTCTCTGAGCTTGTTTTCTTGCAGATGTTTCATTACCCAAATTAGGTGATATGTCTATATGTTGTAAAATTAAAGAGATTTCATCATGTCTTCTGACTGCTAGTTGGTGTTCATGGATGCATTTTACCAGTCTTCTGCTTGTTTGTCCTACATAGTAGTTATATTCATATATGTACAGGAGAAGATAAACATATGAACACTGCAACTATTTGTCCTTCACAGTTGAGCTGGTCCTCCCTTGCCCAAATCATATGAGCAGAGTAGGTCCAGGGGGCACCAATTGTGGGAATTAAAAAAAGTAAGATAAAGACAAATACATATTTTCAGATTCAAGAGAAGGATAACCGATTGTTCAAAAAGGCATTGATTAAAACTGGATATTCCTTTGATGTAATGTGATTGATGCTGATTTTCCATATGGAGCAGCAAAATCAAGGTTAAACAAAGAGGTAGAACAGGGGTGTCAAACTCACGTTGTCACGGCAGCGTCACGTCACATATCAGGACTTTTTTCCCCCTCGCTAAACCAGGCGTGGGCGTGGCCAGTGCATGATGCATCCAGCCCATGGGCCGGGAGTTTGACAGTCCTGAGGTAGAATATCATAAATCATAAGTGTGTGGTTACCCAGTGTATAATAAGCACTATGTAATTATCATACAAACTTATTTTGTTTTCTAGCCTTAGGCTGGGGCGCAGTATTTGATCATACAGGTTCAGCAATATTTTAATGAATATACTCAGTGAATATCAGCATTTATATTTGCCAAGACATTTCTTTTTAGGGTGTGAATTAAAAAATTTTTTGGAAAGTGGTATTATAGAAATACACTAAACTGCAGCCTGGATATCCAACATACAAAAACAGTTACTAATGAAATCTGTCTAATAATCTAAGGGTGTTAAATGTGATGTGCAGGCACCATTCCTGTACTAACCGTAGACAATATTTTCCATGCCTTGCATAGATTTTTTCTAAATCATGTGCAACTACAAGATTTTGGCAAGAAGAATTGTCCCCAACATCTTACGGTTCATACAATGGTCCTTGGTTATAGGCTTAGTAGCATTCCATTTGGACTATTAATTCCAGAAACTTATAAAGGTGATATACTGTATTCTGCAGAGGCTTTCTTTATATAGATGTTGTCCATGAAGCAACTGTAGAAAAGGACTTAGGAGATTTATATGGTTTTTATAATCCAATGCATCAATTTTGAGAGATGAGTAATAAAAATCCTATAGATTTGGTAACATCTTGCAAGACTCAGGCAAATAGATCTTGAATACACCAGCTGTTCAGTTTCTTCTCCAGAACAGAAATATTCAAAGACTGAACTTTTGAGATGTATGTAGTCCATAGACATAGAAAACATTTTATGTTAATCTATGACAGTCTATTTGTGCTGTTCACAGGCCATAAAATGTTCATAGACATGCTTCAACCATTTTTCCATAGCATTTCAATTGAATATTGCAACCTTATGAATATGACATTCAATACATTCCTTGAAAAAGGAATGTAGCTGTTTTTTCCCCACATATTTACCTGATTCAAGATGAAACTCATGGGTCTAGAAGTAATGAATGCATTGGGGAAAGCGGGATCATGTTCATTTAATGTGATCCAATTAACAAATCCTCATGTTATGAATGTAATTGGTAGGCTCTATTATATTCGTAACTCGAGGCTTACCTGTACTATGTCCACAGCATTTCGCTGGTCTACTAATTTAGTCACTTTGTCAAAGAATGAAATAAGATTGGTTTGGCCCTTCCTACTTTCCTAGTCATGTTTTCAAACTACTTTGCAAGCATCTTGTTTCACCTTCATAATTCACAATAGGGCTTCATAGGCAGACGTGTGAGAGCCAAAGACCCAGGCAGCATTTTTCAAGGAATCTCAATATTGGAAAGTAACTAATATGTGACTGTTTATGCAGTTATTACTCTGGTGATTATTATTTGGATTTTAACCATTATTAGCCACCCAGAGTTATGATGAGATGAGCATCCATATAAATTGAAATGAATGAATGGACTCAATCAATCAATTTTGTTTTAAAAGATCAATAGGATCCTGAAGGAGGATAACGATGAAAAACAAAACATTGTTATATAAAAATGATATACAAAAGAGGAACAGTTTTATTGAAAAAAGAATCAACTTGGTAGACATGTTACTGGGTTCCCCATTAATACAGAATATATGTACTTGTATAAATGTAAATAATGATAAGCACATCATTATTTATACTTCTGCATCAGGGAAAGGATATCAGGATAGAGGCGTTTTGGAGCATCAAGGCCAAAGATAAAATCCAGGTGTTGCCAATTAGAAATATGGTTATAGAAAGCTAAATGAGGGATTCGAGGGAGCAAGAGCTGAATATCGGTAACATCTTCCATAATATCATTTTCTCCACTCCACACTGCTGTTGGCACAAACATCTCTTCTATAATGTAAAATGGAGGTGTGGTCTGTGAAGCCAAGATTAGAAATAAATTTGTTGGAACAAGTTTCTTTTAGATATCAAAAAAAATGGCATTGTTTTGATTTAAGTTAAAATCTGATGCCAAAAATTACTTTTTAACATTTGTGCATTCTTCTATTTTCTTTTCTTACCATATTGTAAACAACTTCATTCTTATGCCCATAATCAAAATACCTAAATTTGCGTGAATGGGTAACCTAAAAAAAGAAAGATACATTTATGTACTATTTGATTTAAAAATAAAGAAAGAAATACAGTCAGATATGTAGATTTGAACAAGTAGAAAGTTTTTCTCTATCGACTATTGGGCTTTACTGTAAGCAATGACTTGAGTTCTTTAACTTGTGGTAATTTACTAAGAAATTGTTTCCTGGCATAAATTTATGATAATTTCAAAATTATCTTTTATCTAGAAATCTACAAAGACTTGAAGACTTATTATATCTATTTACAAAATGCTCAATTAAAACACTAAAAGTGAAACTCCTGAATGTGATAATGTGTAAACAACTCTACCTGACTCCAATGAGTTACTGCTTTTACAGATGAAAAGTCAGGAAAGATTCCCAGATAAACATCTGCTCGACTCTGGAAAACAGAGGGAATGAAGAAATGAGGGAAGGAAGTCTGGTTTTCAATTATAGGAACGTGCTACAGCTAGTAGTATGAAGCCAAAAACCTTCTGCATCTACTTTAACTGATTAAGGCCTTGTCAATTTCAGCAGTGTAAGCTCACAATATAAGATCAGAGAGCATTAGAAAAGTACCACACATGGAGAAAAAAAACTACGCAGACATAAAAAGCCCGACAACATTTGATCTTAAAGCTATGTATGCCAAATGGAGAACATTTTGAAGACAAAAAATGTTTGGAATCCCGAAACGTAAGAAAATATGGGCATAAAGTATATACAGGAAGTCCTCGATTTACAACAGTTCATTTAGTAACCATTCACAGTTACAACGGCACTGAAATAAGTGACTTTTAACTGTTTTTCACAGTTGCGACCTTTGCAGTATCCCTATGATCATGGGATCAAAATTTAGAATTTTGACAACTGGCTCATATTTATGACCGTTGCTGTGTCCCAAGGTTATGCAATCACCTTTTGTGATCTTCTGGCAAGCAAAGTCAATGGGGAAACCAGATTCACTTAACAATGGATTTACTAACTTGTCAACTGTAATGATTCACTTAACAACTGAGGCAAGAAAAGTCATAAAATAGAGCAAAACTCACTGAACAAATGTCTGGCTTAACAACAGAAATTTTGGGCTCAATTGTGATCCTTAGTCGAGGACTACCTGTACTGGTTTGTTAAGCTTGTGAGAGCATTGCTGTTAGTTGTGATATGCATTGGTTTTATTTCCTTTTCTCCCTTGTGAAAGTGTTTTATTTTCTTACTGCACACATACAAAGCAGAATCCACTTACTGTATTTGTGTTTTTTTTATTAAAACCTACACCAAAAGAAAGCGTTTGGAGACACAGTCTGTCAAATACTGGATAGCTGCAGAAGTTGGCGATGGCCATTTTCAGTTTTGGGCTGAAAAGGCAGTATTCTTTAGTACCCCATATAAGCTAACAATAAAAAAAAAGCAGAAATTAATGTGAATCTGTTCAGAAACAATGCATACCTCCCTCCATAGAAACATGACTGTGTTTCCTGGAAGATTTCTCCATCTACTACCAACAATCAGCTTTTCAAGACAATTAAGTGACACAATGAAATGACCTTTATAGGGGGTAGAGGGGATAAATCTGTTTGATGTCCTAATTAAGCTGAATTTTTCCAATTTCACCCTTTTACAGCAAATCACAAAATGAAACAGGCAATGAACAAAGCAATTCACCAAAAAGGTGCTCACAAAATACTTATTCAAAATACCTTATTCAATAAGCAGTTAAGTATACAGTTAAGTTGCTTTTTGTGCAACAGTTTATATTTGTTTGCTTGTGTAGTTACATGTTTATACAACCACCCAAGTAACCCATAGAACTCTGGCTAAATAAAATTGGCTTAATGAAAAAGTAAATATTAGGGGAAATCCTTGCAGACAATGCATAGGCTGTGGTTTAAGAAAATTGGTATATTTGGGGAAAGGTCACAAACATTTGGATAAGTTTTTTGTTTGCTTAATAAATTTTATTTTGGGTTTAATGGAAAAGACTTGGAAAAAATTGGAACTTTGATGTTATACATGTTGATGGCAGCAAGATTACTTTATGCACAAAAATGGAACGACTCCTACATTGGATGAATGATTGTAAAATTGATGTAGTTAGCAGAAATGGCCAAATTAATTGCTTTGATCAAAGAAAAAAATACAATTACTTTTGTTTCTGCTTGGGAAACCGTTTCTGGAATTTGTGTCTCAGATGGAAAAAAAATGAAACTTTGATTTTGGATTTTATCAATTAGATAGGTTTTTTTGTTAAAGAAATGGATAGTTTATAGTATTATGTAAAAGTAAAGTTTTGAGGTTTGATGTTATTATCTTATTCTACTGCACTAAAGGGAGTCAGAAGTCAAAGCCTTTTATTTCTTTTTTCCCTTTTCCCTTTTTTCCTTTTTCACTACCCTTTTCCCTTTTCTCTTTTCCCTTCCCCTTTCCCTCCCTTATTTTACTATTATTTATTATTATTTACTATTATTATTTACTATTTTACTATTATTTATTATTATATTATTATTTGCTACTATTATTATTATACTATTATTATCCCTTATTTTACTATTATTTTACTTATTTACTATATTTTACTATTTACTATATTATAAACTAATATAAAATAAATTGTATTTATTTAGTATCTAATTTATATAGCTGTCTGATATGCTACATAGCATGGAAGGGTCTTGTTAAGTTAAGTAGGCAGGGCAGCGATGTGTCCTTCCTGACCTTTGAGGTTCCATCTCAAGTCCAGTATCACCAGAGCCTTGACTAGGTGGAGTGGCTGGCACTGCTTCAGGTGCAGCTTGAGGCAGCAGCAAGGGCTTGGTCACTGGTGCTTCTAACGCAAAGGGAACCAAGTCAGCAGGCATCTGTGCCTCAACACAGTCCCTTGTTGGTACCATTGTTGTTAGTGGCTGAGTTGGTGTGTCCTTAGCCAGGGTTGTCTCTGGAGGAGTCCATTCTGGCTGGCAGCAGACGGAGGCTCCGAGGTGGCCATGCAGTTGGTCGATGTGGCGGCACCACAACATGCCATCTTCGAGCACTACCCTGTAGGAATGCAGTCCAGTAATGTCCACTACTCGGGCAGGAATCCAGGAAGGGCCCTTGGTGTAGTTGTGGGCATAGACAACGTCACCTGATGAGAATGACCAGAGCTGGCTGGTCGAGTCTCTGAGGAGTAGTCCGGGTGTAGCCGGTCCAAGTCGGTCCACAGGCAGTGACCCATTAGGAGTTCAGCCAGACTCCTGTTGATGGTGGTGTGACGTGCTGGACCAGGAGGTACTATCTGTGTTTGTCAGTCCCCTGGGCCCATCCTTGCCATTGCTTTCTTTGCTGATAGGACCATCCACTCAGCCTGCCCATTGCTAGCAGGATGGAATGGTGCAATCAGGGCATGACGAACTGGTTTGATGTGAGCTGTGGCCCGTTGTATGAAACAAAGATGTCTGGCACGCCATGAGTCACAAACATCCTTTTAAGGGCCTTGATCATGGCATCCGAGGTGGTCGATGTCATGAGTACCACCTCAAGCCATTTTGAGTAGGCATCCACAACCACCATAAGTGTCTGTCCATGGAAAGGCCCCACAAAGTCAATATGCACCCTCAACCAAGGTGTCTTAGGTGCTTCCCACTCACGTACTGGAGCGGATGGGGGGGGGCTGGTCTTGACTCTTGGCAAGGCTGACAAGATGCGACCCAATCAGTGATGGCCTTGTCTAAGTTGGGCCACCAGACATAACTGAGGGAGAGTGCCTTCATCCGCACGATGCCTGGGTGGCCTACATGAAGAGCTTCCAAAACTGGCTGCTGCAGCTTCTGGGGTACCACCACACGACTCCTCCAGAGTAGGCAGCCCCGTTGAGCAGACAGCTCATGTTGCCGGGTGTGGAACAAAAGGAACTCTATGCTGACTGGCCCCTTCGGCCACCCCCTCCACACCCAGTCAAGCACTTGGGTGATGACATGGTCCTTGGCGGAGTGTGCAGTGATCTCCGACGCGATAATGGGACCGGACGGCAGGTCTTCAATTAACAAAACAGATGATGCTGGAGCCAGATCCTCCACAACAGTCGGGATCGGGCATTGGCTGAGGGCGTCGGTGTGGCTAAGTGTCTTACCCGGCCAATGCAGGAGGCGGTAGCTGTATGCAGCGAGGAACAGTCCGTGTTGTGGCCTGCCAGTGGCCAGCAGAGCTGGCAGCAGATTCGGACAGTGAGGAGGTTGGGGAGAAACACGGGCCAGTCCTGGAGTCTGGGGAAGGCTCTGGCGAGTGCTCTGCGTCAGAGGCAGAGTTGGGGCCAGGGCTGTCTGACAGTTACCAGCTGCCTTCAGAGTCAGAGATCAGTGGGGCAGAAGAACAGCTGGAGCCTGTTCCCAGTGTACGCATGCGCAGAGCTGCCAGGAGAAGGGAACAGTTAAGGAACAAGGGTCGACTTGGGAGTAAAGACTCAGGTGGACAGTGAATGGCCCCTCCCATAGGGAATAAAAGAGGAGAAAAAGGGGAGTGGGATTTGCAGGAGACAATTAGTTCAATTCATTAGAGTGAAGATCTGTTCCTGAGTTCTTGCCTGGTAATTGCTGCTACAGCATGGCATTTGAAAGATATCAGCCTGGCCATTCTCCAAGCTTGATAAAGGTCTGTAGTTGTGAAATCTCATGAAACTGTTTGCCGGGACTTTGCTGGACAGGAATTCTCTTTATCCTAAATAAAAGGGGTTTTATCAGGACGAGGAGCCTGCTTCATGGGAAGCCTAGGTCAGAACATTCTCTTCATTTCTTTTTTTCTATTCCCTTCTGTATTAACTAATTAACTGATTGATTTTATGTAGTCTTATGCCTGCCAAAAATCCTTTTTTTGCAAAAATCTAGTGCTAGACAACCTTTTTCTAGCTAACAATTTGTAAGATTCTGGGATAGTTTTCCACATTAAATTAATAACAGACCCAACTGTGACCTACCAGAACATAGGAATAGTTTGGAAGTATATATTTGATTTTGATACATGTTTGAATGAAGATTATCATCATAATTGATTATGCATTGTTCAAGCTCCCCAAGGGAAAGCAACAACGTGACCACAAGATTGTGCAAATCATCAGGCAAGGTATTTCACTCATGAGCAAATCACTTAGTCAAATGATTTGCAAAGTGACAACTGCTAATGTACATATATATATGTAAACTATGCTGTATATATTAAAATTAAGCTTTGCCCTTCAGACTTGTCTTTGCTTTCATGCAAAGTAGGAACTGGAGATCAAATAACAAAGGATAGTTCACTTAATGAATTTGTTTGAAAATACAAATTTCTTATTAAATCAACTTTAATGTTGTTTAGCTAATATTACATTGGAAAAATGTGAGAAACAGCTCTTTCCCATGGATTTTTACAACTTTATTTCATAAACAGGTCACTTGTAAATGCTTCCTGGATCACTCAACATTACTTTTTTAAAAAAACTTTTTTTTCTATTATCAACTCCGTATGTCCCATTACACACAACTTTTTTTCTTCTCTCTATTAAACCAAACTTTCCATCTTCTTGAATTCTCCAACAATTGATCCATGCTGATGATATCCACCAATATTTCCTTAGGCAAGGAAGAGGCATGTGTCTCAGAGGCATAGTCTCTGCTTGCCTCACTGGATTCAGGAAGGACAGCATGATCTTGATCCCTTCAATTAAACAACGCCATCTTGTTGGACCTCCCTCTCTGTTGCAGTTTTGCCTGTGGAAGAGCCTTCCTTTCAAGATTTGGATGACCCTAACACTCCTATCTTTTTGTAAGGCATTAACAATCTAGCTATTTTCTCAGGGATTGAGATCACCTTTGCTCATTAATTTGGTCTTCTTACAAGTTGGTATTGTTGTTTGCAACCTTGGAATTATGATTTGATTTGTTAAATTGTTATTTTAACCTTGTGCGCTTTTGTGAAAGAGACAGGGATATAAATTGTTTATGTACATATTTAATAAAAGTTCAGTTTATGTAATCTGTGTTCTAAATAAAAGTCTTGACCTTAAAGACTCAGTATGACTATATACATAGCAGATACCTCACATTTTTGTGAATGTATTATTTTAATTTCTTCTATTTTTTAAAGAAAATAACCATTAATTCTTACAACAGAAGAACAGCTACTAACATCTTGTCTTGGAAATTTAAAGAGTGTATAATCCTGTATTATACAATACTAAACGCATATTATTAATCATAGCTTATGAGTGTAAAAAGGGAAAGACTGAAGGCATCTACAACCCTTTTATTTTTAGAGAGATGCACCATACAGAGCAATAAAAAATGAAAGGTTTGAAAGATATAAAAGCAACAATTAATGCAGGCAGGACAAGAGAAAACAAGAACTAAGCCTACAGGAAATAATCAATATCCGATGAGAAGACACTATGCTATTAATAGTATGAATGTGCTGGCAGATACTATGAAGTTGAGTTTTATTAATTAACTGAAAATGTAAAGATACAATGGCATTGAGAAATACAAGGAACAAATGCACTAGTTCTTTAGAAATAACACAATGTAGAATTTATGAGCATACAAATTAGCCTGTAGCTTGTTGGATGATTTTTTCCCCCTCTCAAACAAATTTAACTTTGATTTTTCATTGCTTTAGGATTTTACTTGTCCTAAACAATCTTAAAAGGAAAGCACTCAGAAGTGTAATTTTTTTCATAAGTTTTATACAGAAAAAAATTCTAAACAACTTTACATTTTAAACAACTTTACTGGAAAATCTTCTGCATATGTACTTTGAAAGCCCCATTCCATTTACTCACTAGTAATTGCAGGCTTAGTTGCTTTGAGATAAGAACAAACAAACAACTTTTTATTTATTTACTTATATTTCCTATTTCTAAACTGCCCGTTTTCCTCAGATCCCTTATCTTTCAATCTAAAAACTTCTTTCCGGATATTAATATATTTTGCTCACCCCTTATTGCCACAGAATCTTATAACAACATTAAATTAAACAATAGGGTTATTAGACATTGGGGGGAATCTGTTCATGAAACTTGTTGACAAAAATATGCAGGAAAAATACTTTTGTAAACTTGACATATAGAGCTTTCTGTTCCACCTGCAATCTTTTCTCCACTTTTATCGGTTGTATCACCATGTTGCACCATATTTCAGTGAGATGATTTGCCTGTAAGCATGCTTTTGTAATTGTAGTATCTCTAATATTTATATCCTGAGTATTATTATATTATTTTTTATTATTATATATTGATCCAAAAGTAGAAGTAATTTACTCAAATAAATCCCAGGAGGGACTGATAACAGCTTAAATAGAAAATAATATTTTCTTTCATATGACTTACAAAATCTTCTGGGAATAGCAGAATCATGTCTTGAATGATCATTATGTTGAAACAGAAAAAAAACAACCCTTATTTTAAAAAAAAATAAAATAAGAAGGAAAAAATGAAATAGGACAAGATTAAAGAGAAAATTCACATTCATGATAAATAGTTTTACAATTATCTATGCAGGGTCTTAGAAACAATATATTAAAGACTGCTGGGAAAATAAATACTTTAATGGTACAATCAGAAAATTATAGAACTGGCAATAATTGAACAGGTTGGATTTTTTTCTCAGCTTATTTATATTTACTAACGTGGTATTATACTAAAACACAACTATTATTAATGTTCACCAAGCTTCCGTAACCTGATATATTTCAAATATGATATACAATTTTAACCAACTAGCTGATGGATAAGATATGAATGAATAATTCGAGATTATTTCTGCCCAGGGACATCTACCCATCCCAGAAAATTGGATTGAGTAGATACAATCCAGTTCCCCTTTATTAAAAGTGGGACCTAGAATTAGGGCTTTTGTAGTGGCACCTATCTTATGAAATGGAATGGAGTGTAGTGCAGTGCAGTGGAGTTCTGCTGAGACACAGATAGCCTCCATTTTCTTGCCTTCTGGAAGACTGTTAAGACATGGTTTTGTCCTTAGGGGTTAGACCAAGGTTGGAGATACACCCAGCATAGGTGTTCTTGAGATAGAATGTTATGGTGTTTGGTATTTTATAAGAGTTTTAGCTGCCAAAAGTTATTTTATATAATTTGACCAGCCATATAAATATTTAAATAAATAAAATATAGCTATAGAATTGTATTAATATTCCATATTAAAAGACATCCCAGATTTTTTTCACATTACTTTGGTTTGCAGTAAGCCATCACATTTTATCACACATTTACAAGTTGTTTTGTTATGTGCAGAAACAAGATGCAAGCTCTAGAAAGAATAATTTATCTCTATTTACCTCAATGGAAAGACACACAAAAAACATTGTTCTATTTTATCTGCTACAATTATATGGTCACGTTGTTTTTAATATGTTCCCAAATTCCTTATTCTCCATGTTCTCTGTTTCTGAAATTCCCTTAGTTCTGTTGCATTGTCTTAAATCTTTCTAATAGGTCCTTCTATACACTATGTTTAAAGTGCAAGTTTGACAAATATTTTCAATATGGACACATTAAAGTATATGCAAGAAACATTCAGTGCAGCAATTTGCTACTATTGGATTTTTGGCTTAAAATGTAACTAACTGCC
>JANHFL010006123.1:37047-50929 GCA_032468155.1 Oxyrhabdium leporinum
CACGCCGGCCTCTCTGTTGCCCGTTTCGCCATTGCAGCCCCATGCCACGGAGCTTTCACCCCCTCCCCAGATGCCCTCTCTTTCCCCCAATTCTCCAAGCATTTCTTTGCCTACCTTATTTCCAGCTCCACCGCGTTTCTCCTTCTTGAAATTTACTCAATCAATTCCAACTTTGCGAGATCTTTTCCTTTCATGAGAAGTTGGAATTGATTGAACTTTTTTTTTAGGAAACTTTTGTTTCCCTGCACACGATGGCGAGAAGGAGAAAGAAATGCAATGGAGCTGGAAATAAGGTAGGCAAGAAATGCTTGGGGAATTTGGGGAATCTGGGCGGTGGTGGGTGGGGAAAAGTCTTCTGCCCACAAAGAGAAGAAGGGAAGAAGCTGCTTTCCTTCCCCGCAAAGAAGGTAGGTAAACATGGCGGGACCGCGTGAGGAAGGGAGTAGGGAAGGAAGACAGCACGGAAGGCAGGGAAGGGAAGCTCCGGGAACCGTGGGGGGGCATAGCTAGGTACACACACACACACACACACTTATTTTAAACATTGATTCTTATTGTTTATTATTTTCCTTAGATTTTCTTTTACCAGTTTCAAAAATAGGTTTTATGAATAACCTTTCCTTCAAATGCTGAGGACTATATTTGTAACTTCTCAAGAGAAAAAAGGTGCTCTATTATTGAATTGAATATTATTGAATAGTATTGTTTTTTACTAGTCACCATTTTCATACAGCAACCACAATACATTCTAGGATCCATCATGTCCAGTCTCAAAATACCTACTTCACACTAAGAAAGCCATATTCAACAAGGCTGACCCTCTGATTAACCATGTATTTGTCCCAGAAATTACCTGAATTCCCAGAATTCTTGCTGGTCAATTGAAAATTTTTGGTGTCTTCTAGACCAGGAGCTCCCCCTAGTATTAATTATCCAGACATCATAGCCAGCATCTGCTAAAAAAAACCCCAGGCTATTGCTAGGAAGATTTGCTATCCAACATCTCCCTTCAGCAAGCAAACCATGTACGAGTAATACAACTGGTCTAGTCCCTAGAGAGAAAGGAAAAAGGAAAAAGAGAGTGGTAATTTACTCATATTGTTCAATCTAAAACATTACTCACCAAAAGTATCCAAATGTCTCTCTCAGATACACTGCTGTAATTCCAAGTTAATTACCATTTTTGTTTCTAGCCAGAAATGTTTACATGGTTTTGGTTGATTGTGTAGATTAACAGATACTTCCTCACAGCGTTCCCCAATCTGGAGACATTTTAGATGACAATTCTTCTCCTCTCCATTCCACATGGACCACAACTGATGCCAATTGGAGTTAGAATCCAAGTCTTTTTAGGAACTCCAGATAGTAACAGCTACCCTAAGTCTTTCCGTATGAAACATGGAACACTAAATCATACCTTCATTAAAAAAACATATTCTAGCCATACCTATTTTTTCAGGACAGTGAATTCCATAAGGAATTCTGTTTGCCTTTAGGTAATAACCATCTTTTGTCAGCACTTCATATTCTTCATTGGGATACCCCCAATATTGGATGATTTGAGGCTACAGGAAGAAAGAGATAGTAGAAATAAGATTGTTTAGTGGCTGTATAAAAAGCAAGAAAAATTATAGGATTTCAGTAGCAATTGTATTATTTCCATGCTGATTAAATCAAACTACAATTGGTAAGCATGAGTATGGGCTTCTCCTTTTTTTTTTCATATATTAACCACACAGCTAAGGTCTCAGAGGATTGAGAAGATCAGAGACCAGGACATTAGTAATCAGTTCATTTGAGATAATATAAGCATGCAAGGAGATTCCAGTGCAAAAGTATTTGTTCTTAACCATCAATTAAAAATTGGGTAAGAGTTGTTTTAGCAAATAATGCAGTCTATTGTTTCCAAGCCCATCCAAATACAGTAAACAACTTACAATAGTCATAAATGCTTGAGGATTCAAATGTCTTCCACTTCTGAATAGTTCTGAAGTGACAGTTTGTTGGATTAAACATGATATTGCCAGCAACAACCACATTATGTCTCTGGGTTAAACGATCTGCAAAATATTAGTAAATGTCCTAAAGAATTGAATTTCCACCATGTTTTAAAATCTTCAGCACTTTCTAAAATTATCGTATCAAAATTAGATATCCAAAGTTTTTGTAATAACATTATATTGGTCAAATTTTATTATGGAGAAAAATGTTGATTTTTGTGCAATATATTAAAACTGCCAGGAAAAAAAAGTTATTCTGTTACAATGTACAAATTAGCTGGAATTTAGATACATATACTGTAGAATATATTACATTTCAAGGTGTTGTGGCGTAACTTGAAACTCCAAAACATCCATAGAAATATAAGTGTGTGTGTGTGTGTGTGTGTATGAACACAACACACAAAAACTGACATAACAAGTGAGAAATCATTTGCCCAAAAGAATATATTAAGAAAAGAACATTCAAAGTGCTTATATTCCAAAAGAAGAGAGCAGTAAAGAAGATTAGAGGGCTGGAGCCTAAAACCTATGAAGAATGGTTGCAAGAATTAGGTATGTCTAGTTTAGTGAAAAGAAGGACTGGGACTGACATGATAACAGTGTTCCAATATTTGAGGGGCTGCCAAAAGAAGAGGGGATCCACCAATTTTCCAAAGCACCAGAAGGCAAGACAAGAAACAATGGATGGAAACTTATCAAGAAGAGACACAATCTAGAACTAAGGAGAAATTTCCTATCAGTGAGAACAATTAACTAGTGGAAGACCTCCAAAGTCCCTTGCAACTCTGTTAAGCACATTAAACATTCTTATTTAACTTTTTGCTGAATTAGTAAATGGTTGAGAAAGTGTGACTAATCTGATTTTGAATCTGGGAAATGAATGATAGAGTTAAGCAAGCCAGTTTAAGGGACCCATTCCTTATCTGAGAAAGTACTTATTTCTGAGAAAATAATGAGAAAATACACTGAAACATTTTAAAAGGAAATGTGGGTAGGTGTGAATTTCATTTGGTTATTTTTTAATTGAAAAAAGTAAAATTTTGAAATGTCTTCATAAAATTTGAACTAATAATAAGAATATAATAATAATAACAGTGATGATGGAAAAAGCAAAACTAACATTACAAATATTATAAATCCATGTGTATTCTTCCAGAACTGTTGGAAGAGAATAGCAAAGCTTTGGATGACACATGAAAGAAAATTATATTATAGTTGTGTTAATATTTGCATCCCAAGTCTGGTTCTCAGCATTCTTTGTATTTGTGTTAAAGCACTTCTGTTATGATAATGTTACTTAAAATATGGTCTAAAATAAGGAGCCCCAAGTACCATTGTTTGAAACAAATGTTCAGCTATTTTAAAAGGAAGTTTACAATTATTGTATCATACGAGATCTAGCTGTTAATATAAGAGTATGCTGAAGTTTCATTGCAAGACTACTTGACTACCATCTTTGTTTAAAAGATTAAATTAAGGAAGAGACTTTACTTACCTGTGCTTAGCTGTCCTGTTGACTTTAGATGCTACTGAAAAGGCCCTGATGCTGTACAATACCTAAAAGGTAATAAATACCATCCAGCTCTCTACTGTATATAATTATGCACCATTCATGATGATGGCCTTGAAATATAAGCAGGAAATTTGGCTTTACATGTTTGACTTCATCCAGCCTGCTAGGGATACAGTGATATGTAGGACAAATATGTGCCATGCTTTGGTTATTTATTTATTTTTACTTTAAGTGACAATCTAAAACTGACATAATGAGTTTTCCCTTGAGAACTCAGATGAAATGCATATGCCTCCAAAGGCAAATAGATATATCTGTGTTCTTGGTCTTATATACACTATATAGTTTGGATGGCAAATATAACATCCACAGATACTACTGGTTGAAAGGCTCTGTCCCTGTGATTCTGAAGAGATGTAAACCCCTTGATATGTCCTTCTGCACTGCTCTTTTTATAGAAACATTTGAACAAAATTATTTTCCCAATAATTAATAGGTATCCTGACCATTCCGACACTGTTTACCTTCAATGGTTGGTTAAAGACAAATGGATTGTAGCTACAACGTAGCTAGCTAGATTCTACACAGCAGCACTAAAGATTCACTGGAACTTGATCAATAATCCATTATAACCATTTCATACAATTAATGCACCGAATCGTTTGATATTATCATCCTGTTGTATGTTAGTAGCTAATAATTATAGGCCATCATAATTTAAGGATTAATATTACATTATAGCTTAGGCCTTGCTCTTGTTTATGTGCAACTGATAGATAGGCTGCCAAATTATGATTTCAACATATATTTTATTTATTACTTTATTCTAGAATTTTTAACTAGATACTCTTTGAGCATTTTTAATTGCACTGGTTTGGTATTTGGTAGCGTAGACTTAACCACTCATGCATGTCATACACTCCTACTCATAGCATCATCTTTTTTTGTTTCCTCTTTTTAACTCCAACTCTTTAGCCTTCTTCAAACATTACCAAAAAGCTGAAATGCTGAACAAGCAATGGGAGTCTGCTCAGTTCTTGAATTCACTCCATCCAGAAATGGATCTGACCAGTTGCTCACTCCCCATTAGGTCACTAATTTACATTTCTGGGTAGAAGCAGTACAACGAGGATGTGACAGTAGCAGCAGCTAAGAAGAGTACACCTTCAAGGTGTACTCTTTGCGTTACATAAAAATGAATTTTGAAACAATACAGCATTGCTAAAAACTTAAAAGTCAATGTACAGCCAATTAGTCTACTGAAGTTCACTACCATCACAGATAAACATCACACAATGAATAACTATGTCTAAAATGAGTATGCACAATAATGCAAAACATACAAAGAGCAAAAGAGATAAACATTCACACATGCAATAAACACTGGACTGGCTTTTTCATACTGGGAAAGTATGTGTATATTTGGCATTGCGAGGATCCCAAATTGCCATATCTTCATGTAGCACTACTGACAGTGGAGAGCATAGCTATCTTTCTAGAGGTGATGGCAGGCTTGCTGCCAAAAAGATAAATGGGTTCTTCTCGTCTGTGAGAAGAACTGTGGGCCCTTTTAGCAGCAAGTGACCTATTAGGTAGAACACCAACTGAACTAGAAAGGGGAGCACAATAACACATTGGGACCTTTCAATGTCTATCAGCTGGTAGGGACATGTAGGCTCCTAAATTCTTGCTCTATGTTGTTGAATCTCCCTTTCAACAATATTGAAAACAAGCAATTGAACTTCACCAGAGAAAACTTGCTGGTTCTATAAATACAAAATATTAGATAGCTGGCGTAAAATGAGGGTTCTCTGATCTTCAATGTTTTGAAGACCAGGACACATAGTTTGAATTCTAAATTGCTCTCTCCACCCCTGCTGAAAGCAGATAACAGGTTACTAGATGCTACTATCTAAAGTTTGCCCCCCTTTCCTTGTTTGTGGAGCATCTTAAGACTGATCCTTGATGCTTTCCAAATAGTCATTTCAAGATTATAATCTTACTTTGTCAGAGTAATCAGTGTTATATCCAATTAAGAATAAGTTAATAAATGTTAAATTAAAAGGGATGACTTACAATATCTTTTATATTAAAAAAAATATACTGCTCTATGTAATTTCTGGAAAGTGGTTCTCCCCTCTAAAATGCTAATGGCTCCAGTAGAAAATTAATTGTTGCTTTCATTGACCACACCTGGCTGGGGGTGGAGGTGTAGTTCAGATTTACAATTCTTTGCACACCTGTTCCCTCCTTATGCCTCTGAGTGAATGAATGTCAGCTGGTATGTTTAAATGATCGTGTACAGGATTTGCTGCTCCCCATTTAGGTCTCCCCATTTAGGTCTCTTGTAGGAAAGACAATCTTCTATCAGAATGACTTATTTTCCATAAATGCCTAGTTGTTTCCCAAAGGTGCTCTTTCCCAAAGGCAACTGAAGTCCAATTGGAAAAAGCACTTGTGGGACAATCATGACCTGGTTGACTGAGAATAGCAGAATAACAGAGTTGGAGGTCTTCTAGTTCAACTCCTGCTCAAGTAGGAAACTCCATACCATTTGAGACAAATGGTTGTCCAATCTCCTCTTAAAAACTCCAGTGCTGGAGCACCTACAACTTCTGGAGGAAAGTCATTCCACTGATTGTTCTGTCAAGAAATTTATCCTAGGTTGTTTTTCTCCTTGATTAGTTTTCATCCATTGCTTCTTATCCTACCTTCAGGTGCTTTGGAGAATAGGTTGACCCCCTCTTCTGTATGGCAGCCCCTCAAATATTGGAACACTGCTATCATGACACCCCTAGTCCTTTTCATTAAACCAGACATACCCAATTCTTGCAACCATTCTTCATATGTTTTAGCCTCAGTCCCCTAACCACTTGTGTTGCTCTTCTCTGCACTCTTTATAGAGATATATCTATAAATGCCTAGTTGTTTCCATTGCAAGAAATACCAATAGTCCAACAAATTGCTCAGAGGGTAGATTTTGTATTGTCCCTTCTTGCTATGCAGTGAAATCTTTTTCCTTCTCCCATTCATAAAACTGGTATCATTCACAATTCACTTTTTTCTTCTTCTTTATTCATCTTTTTTAGTCTTGGACAGGAAACAACTACAGAGACAGTCATTCAGGGCTACAGGAATTCAGTTGATTTTGGTACATGGAAGGGAAGATTAGCACTAAGCTCTGCTTAATAAAATTGCAGGCATTGGAGCTGCCCTATTTCTCTCCCATTTAAGCCCTTCCCCCAGCATCAGCACAGCAGAGTTGCCAATAAAGCTGCAATCTTGACACAGGTGTTAGAGGAGACAGGTGTCTTGGAGTTCTGTAGCCACTAGCAAACAAAGTACAGCAGCCAACCAAAAGGTGTTTTTCCTTTTGAAGGTATCCAAAAGAGATGAAAGTATAGCAGCACAGCAAGGTAAAGCCAATGTAAAAAAGGTGCAAGCAGTCTACAAGTTGGCCTCTAACAGAAGGCCAACAGTCCAGGGTGCACTGCTTAGAAAATAAAACATCTCCTGAACTCTGATAGGGAGATATAAAAAAGCTATCTGTCCAGAGTCCAATGCTTTTGTGTCTGTCTTGAGTCTGAGTCCGTATAATTTAAAATATAATTTAAAAAACAAAACTATGACAATGTGCTAGGCTTTCCTTGCCCTTTTAACTTCTCAGTAGTGGTGTCTGTTCCTAAGGTGCTGACAGCATGTATAGCTCCTTTGAAAATCAGGAAAATCTACTCTATTTCCTCCCACTTTAGCTTAAGGGTGCATTGAAAAAGGATGTGCTGCCCTCAGTTGGTTTGTCACACTGCCACAGCTTGATGAGGAAGAGGGATAATTTATTTATTAAATTTATATGCTGCCCATCTTGCCTTTAGGAGTGACTTTGGAAAGCTTAGAGTACAATAAAACAGAAATACAGGTAGTCGTTGACTTATGACCACAATTGAGTCCAACATTTCTGTTGTTAAACAAGACCACTGTTAAGTGTGTTAAGTGTTTTTTCCTACTATTTTACAACCTTTTTTGCTGTTGTCAAATGAATCACTGCAGTTGTTAGTAACATAGTTGTTAAGTGAATCTGGTTTCCCCCTTGACTTTGCATATCAGAAAGTCACAAAAGGTGATCACATGATCCTGAGACCTTTTAACCATCATATACTTATGAACCAGTTGGCAAGCATCCAAATTTTGATCACATGGGCATGCTACAACCATTGTAAGCGTGAAAAAGAAGTCACTTTTTTCAGTGCCTTTGTAACTTTGAATGGTCACGAAACAAATGGTTGTAGGTTGAAGACTACTTGTATAAACAATATTATGAATACGGAAGCAGTTAACATTTTAAAAAAATAAATAGAGAAAAAGAGTAACAACCCAGGGGCTCATGTGGACAGGGGAGGCTGCTTTCTGTCATTGCACCAACCACTTCCATTTTGGCTCCCAGGGGGCTTTGGGGAGACCCACAAGGCCCAAAATGGGGTGCGGGTGGCCAGGCCCACCCAGTCACATGGCCAATAAGACATGCCCACCAAGCCATGCCCACAGGACCGGTAGGAAAAAAATTGAATCCCACCACTGCCCACATATATTATATGACACAGAGAAACAGCAGTCCAGGATAAAGAGGAGCCAGGAAGACAATGAAAATAATTCCTTATGTATATTTTACATAAGGACTTTGTGCAACTTTATATTCATCCTTGCTACTCAATGCAGTGGTGACTGTTAAAACATTCCTGTGGATTTCGACCTGTCATTACTATTGGGCATTTGAAAGGAGTCTTCAAAGTTTTAATCTTTTACCAACCTACTTTTTAAATCCCATAAAGAGGCATCATCCAGGATTTCTTGTCAGAGCATTTCCAGATTGTTTTCTTCCTACAGATAATGTGCATTCCTCATTAGCTTTTGTTTTCCTGGATGCTAACTTTTTTTTTCTTGAGTCAGCCTGCATAATTTAATAAACCTGAGGACATTCAAAATTTCTAAGCAAATTTGTTCAGCTCAGCTCATTAGTTCAGCTCATTTATAACTCCACACATTGCAAAATTTGCTATTTTTACTACATTCTGTTAAACTTTATGCAGTATCTGTTCAGTCTTCAAGATCTGGACAATAAACTAGCAGGTAAGAATTTGGTTTTTACAACTGAATTTAAATTATTGTTCCTACAAAGACAGGGCTGATTAATAATTCTGCCTGGGGATTATAGAGTTTAAGTCATTTAAAGGGCTAGGTTTCAGAATGATAACTATTCATTACTTTCAATGAATAGGACAGCCAAACACCTTTCCATGTTTCTCCAAAATGCAAATATATGTGTGTTATGATTTCCATATTCTGATATAATGAAAAAATGGAAGTTATCAAAACCAAGGGCTTCTCTTTGGCATCATACCCATTTATTTGAACAATCTTTTCTTAAGTACCTTTAAATTATGTTTGTACTGTAATTTTTTTAATTTTTTTTTATGATTCTTGGTCTAGTGAGAATTGTAGACCAATTCATCTGAAAAGTATAAATCTATAAATAATAAATGTGCCAAATTGTTATTTGTCAAGCACCAAGAAAATCAGGAGATCCAGGCAGTTCAAATGTGTATAAAGATTTATTGTAAACTTAAGCTCTCTACAAGAATCTGAACTACTAATGATCAAGGGAAATTAGCGGGAGTTAAGAATAGAAAGGAATTCAAGGTGGACTGGAGTGGACTTAGATCTCTTGTGGGTAAAAAGGGTCTCATGACTGATGACATGTTTGACTCCTCCCTTGGGCTCAGCCTGATCATCTCCTACAATTTTAGCTATTAAGAAAGGTATTTGGGAAATATATTCTGATGCCTATCTTAAAAGATTTTCAGACATTAAAATTATAACTTTAAGACATAATTATTCTATATACAGGTAGGATGTGGCTGTTTCTGGTAATGGCATGCTTAATCCAGCAGACTACAAATTCGGAAGAATGTTTCAGCGGAACACATTTGAATCCTGAAGGATTCATGACAATTGTAAGTGGTTTACATGTAACAAGTAGATTGACTTCTTCTCCTTGTCCTCCATCAATTACAAGATACAAGATCGTCACAATACATTGAGGAAAGCACCGATTCCACCCTGAGACCTTTCTCAGGATGACTCATTCCTGAGCAGTGGCTCATCATACTAATTTTGGCAGTGGACCTTAAACCATCAGCAAATTAATAACAGATCAGGTATTACATCCACCAAATGCCAGCCATTTGAGCTGTGCTATAATCAATCTGTTTGTGAAGACTCTGACGTGCATAGCAAGCATAGCTTTTACAGTAACTGTTCTGTATACTTTCTACATGTTCCACCAGAAGTAGTTTTTCCAGAACTGCTAACTTACTAAACCTGAAGATGAAGCAATAAAGATATAAGAATCAGAAATCTATTCAATCTACTAAATGTCAGAGTACACCTTAGATATTGAGCAAAAATTTATTATTTCATTTGCAGCCTGAAATCATCCAATATTGGGGATATCCCAGTGAAGAGTATGAAGTTCTGACTGAAGACGGATATTATCTTCAGTTAAACAGGATTCCTCGTGGAAAACACTGTTCACAGAATGAAGGTAGATCTGTAATATGACTTTTCTACATTTCAATTGCGTACATGTTACATATGTAGGCATTCAGGTGATCATGGAAATCGGCAACTGTGTGGCAGTTTGTGTTATCATGTTGCCTTTGAACACAGCTTGGAAGATGTAGCTGGTATAGAATGAGATAACTAGGCTGCCACTGTACAATGACATTGATGATAAGGTTGATGCACAGGCTACCAGTGGTTTTGATTCCTATAGTGATTTTAGGTAATTGCAAAATTATTTTATATCTCTTTCAATCCTCCTATTTTATTATATTTTTAATATGCTCAACTGTTATTTTTCTTTCAGTTGTGGCAGTTTAAAAATTTTGTTAAAGGAATGTCAATGTTAGTTTTATAGCAACAGCACTTAGACTTATATACTGCTTCATTGTGCTTTTCAGCCCCCTCTAAGCCCTCTTTACCGACCTCAGAAGGTTGGAAAGTTGAGTCATCCCTGAGCACAGCTAAAGTTCTTCAAACATCTGGATCTGAATGGCAAACTGTGATTGCCAGTGTGTGTATCTAACTGCAAATATTTTAGAGCAGCTGCATCTTTTCCTGGGTTCCTGTGGCTGCCTTTGCAGATGGCCAATAATCCTAGGAAAATAAGCATTTGGTTTAGAGTGCCCTCTACAAATGTCACATTGTCCCAAGTTATATTTTGCCCTTTGGATCCAGGTCTCCGCACAACCCTAATGTAAATGTGACGCTGAAAGATGCCCAAATAAGGCAGAGTGCATTTCCTCAAATAATACTCTGTTTCTGGAGGACAATTGTACTTACATTACATACAACAAAAAATAAATCATGTATTCTTGGTTCTTTTGCAGGGCCCAGACCAATTGTTTTATTGGTACATGGTTTTCTGTTGGAAGGGAGATGTTGGATTGCAAATCTTCCCAGCAACAGCCTGGGATTTTTTCTAGCAGATGCTGGCTATGATGTCTGGATAATAAATGTTAGAGGGACCACTTGGTCTAGAAGACACAAGGAATTTTCAATTGACCAGCAAGAATTCTGGAAATTCAGGTAAATTTCAAGAAGAATTGATAGTAAAAATATTTGGTGAAAGTCTACCAATTTGTTAGGAAAGGAGCTTATAGGGATTTATGTAAATTAGTGAATAAATATTTGCATATGCTATAAACCAAGTTTAAAATGGATACAATAAATATTTATTCAAAAAGCAATGTCACAAAGTAAAAATATATAAAAATAGAGAATAAGTTACCAGCTGTCATATCAATAACAATTTTGAAATATGTGAACTGGTGAGGCGTCAGGTTTTTAGTGACAACAGGTTATTTTGTTTAATAATATATTGACATTCTAGTTTTATTCCTTGAAAACCTTTTGGTTTTTTTGTTAGAAATATGAATTTTGGATATAGAATGTAGGGTGGGAAAGATACGTTAATTTCAATATTTTTAAAAGATTATCGTTTATCATGGGTTTCTAAAGCATTTGAATATCAAATTATGCCTAGACTAAAATTCTTTGATAATCAAGATGTGTGGATATGGAAAAATGTTATTTCACAGATTTCTTGTACATGGGCATTTTATGACATTATTACACAATTAAAATAATCTTCTAATTTCCTTCCTAAAATAAGTCACATAGTAGAAAAAAAAGTAGACTTAATATCAAATGTTGTGTCACTGAACAATATGGAATGGGGGACATAGGAAACGAAGATCTGCAGAAGGAACATCCATTTTTTTTTTAAAAAAAGCAACCAGGTAGGCATTCTGTTTCTTATGTCATGACTCTTTGAAGCAAGGAAAAGATTTTGGGAAGCATGTCCTGAAGCTGCTATCTTTGCGTGCAGGTGGCTAACTTCCCCAAAGGCTAGCAAGAACTAGGAATGGTTTGCAGTCTCCAGTTGGTCAGCTGATCAGGTCAGAAGTCCAGCCCACAAGTGAGGCTACATAGGCCAGGTACAGAGGTTTGTTTGGAAGCCTCTTTGGCACTCGAATGCAGCACTAGGTCCTAATCTAGCTGGGCTCTTTCCCTTGGTGGAACTTGGTTTTTGACTTTGCAAAGCTTTTTTGTTGCTTGTCTTCCTCCTTTATGGACAACGCTGGGTGACATATCTTCCAGGGCCTCCACCACCCATGAGGTCCCCCATGTCATCTTAACAATCTGCATGTTCATTTAATAGTAACATCAGGAAAAGAAAGAGGTGAGGTTGTTAAACAAGCTTATCTCATTTAACAGTTGTCACCGTTTGTGACCATAATGAGCAAGCTCCATTATGGTCATAGGTTAAGGACTACCTGTATTTATTTTTAATATGGATTTTTATAGTTTTTAATCTTGATTTTATATCTGTTGTTTCTTTGATTATTGTACACCGCCAAGAATCACTTGTGTGATAGGCTGCTATACAAATTTGATTAACATAATGATATGATATGATTTGACGTACTATAAAACCCTTAAGGGCCTACAACCAGGGTCCAGATATATATATACCTATTGCAATTTCCATTTTTAAAAAATACCTCAATATAAACCACCATCACCAATACCAGGTATACATTTTCCTGAGCATATCGACTGTCTACTGTTTTTTTTTAATGAGGAAAACTACAATCTTTATGGGGTAATTGGGATTTGACATTCTACTGAAGCCATGATCGGTAGACCTAATCAGGTGCTTTGACCTTAACATCCAGGGATGTAATGTAAGCAAATAAAATTAGAGGTGTGGGGTTTTTTAATGTATTTTTGTTTTTCAGTTTTCATGAAATGGCAATTTATGATATACCAGCAACAATAAATTTCATTCTACAGAAAACAGAACGAGACAGGTTATATTACGTTGGCCATTCCCAAGGATCAGCAATAGGTAAATTAAGAATATAGTCCTGGCATAATTTTATAACAAAACTGTTTTTCTCAATTTTACCTAAATAAGAATATCTCCTTTGGAGATTTGTAATTTGCAATATTATAAACTTGCTGACAAGTCTTTCACCATCAAAGAGTGTTCTAAGAACAGGTCTTTTCAGAGTATTTGCCTGGTTTCTCTCTCCCTCTCCCTCTCCCTCTCCCTCTCCCTCCCTCTCTCTCTCTCTCTCTCTCTCTCTCTCTGTCTCTGTTTCTCTCTCTCTCTCTCTCTCTGTCTCTGTCTCTCTCTCTCTTTCTCTCAAAACTTTATATTTAGACTTCTTATTTGAAAATGGAATACCTATCACAATTATTGTGTACTAGTATATAACCTGTTCTTGTTCTTCTAAGTATTTATCCCCCTTTTCAATGATAGTAGGTGCAAGCATTAAATTAAAAGGGCAACACATTTTAGAAGGGGGGGATAGAAAGGGGAAAAAATCCTTAAGATTTCAAATGGGAAGGGCACTAGTGTTTTCTTGGAACTAAGGAACAATTGTTTCTCTTTTTCATTAAAAAAAATGCCCCCTACATCAGTACTGGGTTTTCTCCCTATATTTCTATGATGTTTGTATCTGTTCCTATAATCTGCTGGATATTCATAGGAATGTTCAAAGTTTCAAAGCCAAGGATGAAGGCAATATGTGAATATCCACCATTCACACATGGCCCTCGGCTATCTCATTCATTTAGTAAATAAATTAATGGCGCTGCTCTGCCGGCCCGCGAGCGGCTCATCCTACAGCTCCTGGAACGGCACCGGCGACGCGGCTTCCCTTAGAGCCGGAGTCTGCTTGCCATGGGTTCCGGCTGCCTACCCTCCTTCGCCCAGCATGGTGCGTTTTCCGAGGCCGCA